>PVKS010033021.1:0-22073 GCA_004027875.1 Aplodontia rufa | reverse complement strand
AAAAAAAAAAAAAAAAAAAAAAAGATTAGTGCTAGAGTTGCTGTTAATTTAATTGTTAGGGCTAGGGTTCAGTTTTGGGAAAGGGCTTGGTTTAGTTTTAATATTAGGGCTAGGGTTAGGATTAGGGCTAGGGCTAGGTTTAGGTCTAGTGTTAGGTTTAGAGCTAGGGCTAGTGCTTGGGATTCGGCTAGGATTAGGGCTAGTGTTAGGATTATGGGTAGAGTTAGGACCTCAGTTAGTGGTAGAGTGAAGTTTCGGTTATAACTAGAATTATGGTTGGTTTACTGCTAGGTATAGGGCTATGACTAGAGTTAGGCTAGGGCTGTGGCAAGCTTTATTGTTAGGATAAGGGCAAGGGCTTGTTCTAGGGTTAGGGCTAAAGATAAAGTTAGGGTTAGGGTTTGGGGCAGGCTTAGGGTTAGTGTTAGGACTAGGTTTAGGTTTAGATTAAGTGCTGCTGTTTGGATTAGAGCTTAGGCTAGGAGTACGGTTCTGGTTAGGGCTAGGGCTGTGGTTAGGGTTAGAGGTAGGTTTAGGATTAGGATTAGTTTTAGGGTTAGTGATAGAGCTTGATTTAGTCTCAGTTTAGTTTTAGTGCTGCTGTTAGTGTTCGGACTAGGGTTAAAGTTAGGTCTATGTTTAGAGGGTTAGGGTTCGGGTTATGGTAGAAATAGGTCTAATGTTAGGTTTAGGCATAAGTTTAGGTTTAGGGTTAGAATTACGGTTATAGTAAGTTTTAATGGTAGGGTTAATTTTAGGGTTGAGGTTAGGGTTAGGGCTAGGTTGTGGGTTAGGTTTCAGGTTAATATTATGGCTAGGGTGTGGTTGAGGGCTTGGGTTAGGTTAGGGTTAGGTTTAGGGTTTGGGTTAGGGTTAGAGGTTTAGGGTTTGGGTTTGGGTAGTGTTAGGACTAGGTTTAGGGGTAGAGTTAGGTTTAGTGTGTTAGGATAAAGGGCTTAGGGGAAGTGTTAAGTTTAGTGTTAGGTTTATGGTGAGTGTTACAGGGTAGGTTTAAGGCTAGGGTTAGCATTAAGTTTAGAGTAAGGTTTAGGGGTTGCATTAGGTGATGGGCAAGGCTTAAGTTTTGGTATATGGTTGGGGCTATTGTGAGGGTGTAGGGTTACCTTTAATTTTAATAATACATTTATGATTAATTTTAGGTTTTTGTTAATAATTGGGGTTTATTTTAGTGATAGGTTTGTTTTGCAGTTAAAGTTTAATTTTGGCTTAGAGTGAGGACTAGGTATAAATTTATGGTTAGGGTCTGTTTTAAGAATAGGTATCCTGTAAGGCTTAGAATTAGTTTTAGTCCTGGGTTAAAATTTAGGATTAGATTAAGGGTTAGGTTTAGGGTTAAATTAAGGACTAGGTTTAAGTTTAGGATAAGGTTCACAGTTAGTTATTAGTTTAATGGTTAGGGTTTGGGTTAGTGTGAGATTTCATTTTCAAACTAGGGTTGGGTTTAGGGTTATGTTTCTGGTTAGCATTAAGGTTAATATTAGTTTTCATTTAAGTATAGCATTCAAAATGAGTGTTTTGGTGAGGGTTATCATAGGGGTAATGGTTTGGGTTAGGGTTAAGTTTAGTGATCATTTTAAGTTTAAGGATGGGGATAGTGTTAGATTTTAGTGAAAATTTAGTGCCAGTGTCCAGGTCCAGCATCTCTTAGGTTTCCCAACAGATGAGTGGAATCAGCACAAAGGAACAACCTGAAAACCCGGGCAAGTTGCTGGGAGACACGTTACCCTGCTTGAGGAAAATGATCTCTGTTCTGAATTCTTCAGCTCTTTCATACAGGTGCTGCCACTTTGTTGCCATTGTCTGCTTGGTTAACCAATCAAAACACCTGAAACCACTTAAACTATTTCAGAGAACCAGGGATAGTACTATTCACCTTATTACTAATTCTTGGTCAAATCCACAGTGAATGTTTCCTGTGTTGTCCAAAAAGTCCTTATTTTCAAAAAGAATAATATTGTTCTTAGTTCTTTATATCTGTTTTGATAAAATGCTGAGGTGTCTTTCCCAAATCTCTAACTCCTTGTTTTCCTTCAAATTTTCCTTATTTAACTAGTTTATAGGCACATACACCTTAATTAACCACAACCCTAAACCACCCATCTACTGTAATCCACCAGACACTTCACAGCCATCCCAAGTCCCACAATTACCAATTCCCAGATATTTGTGCATTTTAACCCATGGGCCTAGAAGCCAAAATTTAATCTCTGCAAAGATAAGAATGGCAGTTTTTGCACACGCTGTTCCTTTCTTCCTCAATTCCAAGCATTGTGCCCTTCATTTCCAACCCTGGTTCAAAGTCAGCACAGCTTCATCCCTCATGCCTTCCATATATCTTTTACAAGTACCCTTCTCATCAATCAGTAACAAATATCTCAAATTTGAGTCAATAGCGAATTTCCAGAAGGGATGCTTTTGACAATATCCTGGGATGCTGCCTCTGAGGAGTCAGAAAAATTCTGGAACTTGTCAGAAAGAAACTTGGTAGATATTGTTACTTGCAGTTTAGGTTTAAAATTAGGGTTAGGGTTAGGGTGATGGTAAGGGCCATGGCTAGGTGTAGGTGTAAGGGTAAGGCTAGGGCTAGGATCAAGGTTAGTGCTAAACTACTATTAGGATTAGTGTTAGTGTTTGCATTATGATTAGGTATAAGGTTAGGGATAATTTTCAGTTTAGATTTACTGCTAGGGCTAGGGGTAGAGCTAGATTTAGGGCTAGAATAAGGTTCATGTTTAGGGTTAGGGTTATAGGCTTAGTGTTTGTGTTAGGGTAGTGTTAGAATAGGGGTTGTGTTAGAATTAGGGTTAAGGATAGGTTTACAGAATGTTTAGGTTTAGGGTTAACTTTAGGTTTAGCTTCAAGTTTATTTTAGGGTTAGGGCTGGGCTTAAGCTTAGTTGAGGGCTAGGGTCTGGGCTTCGTTTCAGGTTAGAGATAGGGTTAGGATTAAGTTGAGGTGTAGGAATAGGCCTAGATATAGGTTAAGGTGTGGGTTAGTGTTAGCACTCTGGTTAGTTTTATGACTAGGGGTATTGATAGGGCGAGGGCTAGTATTTTTTTGTGTTGAGATTAGTCTCAGGGAAAAGTTTAGGGTTTGGGGTAGAACAAGGGTTAGATTAAGGGCTAAATTTAATGTTAGTGCTAGGATTGTTTTCAACTTTCTTGTTAGGACTATGGTTCAGTTTCAGGTTAGGGCAAGTGTTAGTTTTAATATTAGGGTGAGGGTTAGGGCTAGGGCTAGGTTTAGGTCTAGTGTTAGGTTTAGATCTAGGGCTAGGGCTTGGGTTTGGGCTAGGATATGGACTAATGTTTAAATTATGGGTAGAGTTAGGACCTTGATTAGTGTGAGGGTTAGTGTTTGGTTTAGAACTAGAATTATGGTTTGCTTAGTGCTAGATTTAGGGCTAGGGCTAGAGTTAGGCCTAGGGCTGTGGCTAGCTTTAGGGATATGGTATGGGCTAGGACTTGGTCCAGGGTTACATCTAAAACTAAAGTTAAGGTTAGTGTTTGGGCCAGGTTTAGGTTTAGTGTTAGGACTAGGTTTAGGTTTAGATTAACAGCTAGGGCTAGGGTTACAGCTCAGGCTAGGAATAGGGTTCAGGATAGGGCTAGAGCTATGGTTAGGGTTAGTGGTAGGTTTAGGTTTAGGATGAGACTTAAGGTTAGTGTTAGTGCTTGTGTTAGTGTTCAGTCTAGTGTCAAAGTTAGGTCAATGTTTAGAAGGTTAGGGTTTGGGTTAGGAATATGTCTAGTGTTGGGTTTAGGCATAAGTTTAGGTTAGCGTTAGAATTACAGCTAGGATGAGGGTTAGGGCTAGGTTTAATTTTAGGGTTAGGGTTAGGGTTAGGGCTTGGTTGAGGGTTAGGATCATGATTAATATTATGGCTAGGGTGAGGTTAGGGCTTGGGTTAGGGCTAGGGTTAGGGTTAGGGTTAGAGTTTGTTTAAGGTTAGAGGTTTAGGGTTTGGCTTTGGGTAGGGTTCAGGGTAGGTTTAGATGTAGGGTACTTTTAGTTTGTTAGGATAAAGGGAAGCGTTAGGTTTAGTATCAGATTTATGTATAGTGTAATGAGGTTGGTTTAGGGCTATGGTTATCCTTAGGTTTAGGGTTAGTTTTATGGGGAGCATTAGGTGCAGGGCAAGCCTTAAGTTTAGGGAAAGCTTTAGTGTTTTGGGGAGGGTTTATGGTTAGCTTTAGTTTTAGTGATACATTTATGATTTATTTTACATTTTGGGTTAAAAATTACGGTTTGGGTTTGGGATCAGTTTGGTTTAGGATTAAAGTTTCAGTTTGGCTTAAAGTTAGGCTTAGGTGTATATTTATGGTTAGAGTTAGGTTCAGGGATAGGTATTTGGTAAGGCTTATGTTTAGTGTTAGCGCTTGATTAAAATTTAGGATTAGATTGAGAGTTAAGTTTACCGTTAAATTAAGGACTAGGTTTAAGTTTAGGGTAAGGTTTATGATAACTTATTAGTTTTATGGTTAGGATTTGGGTTAGTGTGAGATTTCATTTTCAAATTAGGGTTAGGTTTAGGGTTAGCTTTCTCACTAGCATTAAGGTTCATGTTAGTTTTCATTTAAATGTAGCTTTTACAAAGAGTGTTGTGGTAAGGGTTATTATAAGAGTAATGGTTCAGGTTAGGGATAAGTTTAGTGACCATTTTAAGTTTAGGGATAGGGGTAGGGTTAGGTTCTGGTGAAAATTTAATGCCAGATTCAAACCCCAGCATCTCTTAGGCTTCTCAACAGATGGGTGGATTCAGCAGAAAGGAATGACCTGAAAATCCAGGGCAAGTTGCTCAGAGAGGCATTAGCCTGCAGGAGGAAAATGGCCTCTGTTCTTAATTCGTTAGCTCATTCATACAGGTGCTGCCACTTTTCTGTCATTATCTGCCTTGTTAACCAATGGAAACACCTGTAACCTCTTAAACAATTTCAGAGCACCAGATATAATACTATCCACCTTATGACTAATTCTTGATCAAATCTACAGGAAATGTTTCTTGTATTGTCCAAAAAGGCCTTATTTTCAAAAAGAATAAGATTGTACTTAGTTCTTTATATATGTTTTGATAAATATCTGAGATGACATTCCCAAATCTCTAACCCTTGTTTTACTTCAGATGTTTCTTATTTAACTAGTTTATTAGTACTTATACCCTAATTAACCACCAACCCTAAAACACTCAGCTACTCTAACCCACCAGACCCTTCACAGCCATCCCAAGTCCCACAATTGCCAATTCCAAGATATTTGTGCATCCTAACCCATGGGCCTAGAAGCCAAAATTTAATCTCTACAAATACAGGAATGGCAGTTTTGGCACACACTGTTTCCTTTCTTCCTCAGTTCCAACCATTTTGTCCTTCATGTCCAACCCTGCTTCAAATTCAGCAAAGCTTCATCCCTCTTGCCTTCCATATGCCTTTTACAAGAACCCTTCTGACAAATCAGTAACAAAGATTTCCAATTTGAGTCAATAGCAATTTCCAGAAGAGATGCTTTTGCCAATATCCTGGAATGCTGCCTCAGAGGACTCTGACCCAAGTCTGGACCTTGTCAGAGAGACACTTGGTTGGTACTATCACTTTCATTTTAGGTTTACAATTATGGTTAGAGTTAGTGTGATGGTTAGGGCCATTGCTAGGTGTAGGGTTAGGGGAAGGACTCTGGCTAGGACTAGTGTTAGTACTAAACCACCATTAAGGGTAGGGTTAGTGTTTGGACCATGATTAGGTTTAGGATTTAGGCTAATTTTAGATTTAGGTTTACTGCTAGGGCTAGAGTTAGAGCTAGGTTTAAGGCTAGGATAAGGTTCAGGTAGGGTTAGGTTTAAAGGCTTATTGTTTGGGTTAGTGTAGGTTTAGAGTAGGGAATGGGTTATAGTTAGGGTTAAGGATAGGTTTAAGGAATGTTTAGAATTAGGGTTAAGTTTAGGTTTAGCTTTAAGGTTAGGTTAGGGTTAGGGTTAGAGTTGGGGTTAAGGTTACCTTAGGTCTGAGGTTAGGGCTTGGTTTCTGAATAGTTTAGGATTAGTATTACGTTTTGTTGTAGGAATAGGGTAGATTAATTTTAGCTTTAGGGTTAGTATTAGCACTCCAATTAGTTTTAGTGCTAGGGTTGGGGCTAGGGATAGGGATAGGGTGAGGGCTAGTGTTTTTTGTTTTTTGGGTGTTTGTGTGTGTGTATGTGTGTTTGTGTGTGTGTGTGTGTGTGTGTGTGTGTGTGTGTGTGTTAGCATTTGTCTTAGGGTAGAGTGTAGCATTTGGGATAGAACTAGGATTAGAGTAACAACTAGCTTTAGGATTTGATCCAGGATGACTGTTAAATTTATTGTTAGGGTTAGGGTTCAGTTTAGAATTAGGGCTAGGATTAGGGTTAGGGCTAGTGCTAGGTTTAGGTATAGTGTTAGGTTTTGAGCTAGGCCTAGGGTTGGTCTTTGGCTAGGATTAAATCTAGTGTTAGGTTTATAGTTAGAGTAGGACCTTCATTAGTGTTAGAGTTAGGGATCTGTTTAGAACTAGAGTTAGGGTTTGGTTGAGTGCTAGGTTTAGGGCTAGGGCTAGAGTTAGGCTTCGGTCTGATTCTAGCTTTAGGTTTAGAGTTAGGATTAGGGTTTGTTCTAGGGTTAGGGCTAAAGCTAAAGTTAGGTTTAGGATTAGTGTTTGGGCCAGGCTTAGGGTAAGTGTTAGGACTAGGTTTAGGCTTAGGTTAACTGATAGGACTAGGGTTAGAGCTCAGGCTAGGACTAGGGTTACCATTACGAGTAGGGCTGCAGGTAGGGATTGTGTTAGGTTTAGGGTTATGATTAGATTTAGGGTTAGTGTTAGGGCTTGGTTTAGGACTAGGTTTAGTTTTAGTGCTTGTGTAAGTGTTAGGTCTAGTGTTAAAGTTAGAGCTATGTTTTCAGGGTTAGAGTTAGGGTTAGAGGCTTAGTGTTTAGGTTAGGGTAGGGTTGGATTAGGGATTGGGTTAGAGTTAGGTTTTAGGATAGGTTTAGGGAATGTTTAGTCTTTGAGTTAAGTCTAGGTTTAGCTTTAAGTTTAGGTTAGTGTTAGGGTTAGGGCTAAGGTTAACATAATTTATGGCTAGGATTAGGGCTTGGTTTCCAATTTGGGTTAGGTTTAGGATTAAGTTTCATTGTAGACATAGGGCTGAGTTTACGTTTAGGGATAGGGTTAGTGTTATTGCTCTGGTTAGTATTATGGCTAGGGGTAGGTCTAGGGCATGGGCTCATGTTTTTTCTTGTGTTAGGAATAGTCTGAGGGCGAAGTATAAGGCTTGGGGATGAACTAGGTTAGAGTCAGGTCTAGGTGTAGGATTAGAGCTAGGATTACCCTTAACTTTATTGTTAGCACTAAGGTTCAGTTTCAGGTTAGTTTCAGTGTTAGGGCTAGAGTTAGGGCTGGGGATAGGCCTAGGTTTAAGTCTATTGTTAGGTTGAGAGCTAGGGATAGGGCTTGAGCTTCAGCTAGGATTAGAACTAGTGTTAGTTTTATAGTTAGAGTAAGATCTTGGTTAGTATTAGGGTTGGTGATTGGTTAAGAGCTAGAGTTAGGGTTTGGTTTAGTGCTAGGTTTAGGGCTAGGGCTAGGGCTAGAGTTAGGCTTAGGGGCATGGCTAGCTTAGGGTTAGAGTAAGGGCTAAGGCTTGGTCTAGAGTTAGCTCTAAAGATAAATTTAGGATTAGGGTTAGTGTTTGTCCCAGGGGTAGGGTTAGTGTTAGGACTAGGTTTTGGGATTAGGTTCATTGCTAGGGCTAGGGTTAGAACTTGGGCTTGGAATAGGTTTCAGGTTAGGGATAGGGCTATGGTTAGGGTTAGAGGTAGTTTAGGGTTCAGATGAGGTTTAGTGCTAGGGTTAGAGTTTAGTTTGGGGCTAGCTTTAGTGTTAGTGCTTGTATTTGTGTTTGTTCTAGTGGTAAAGTTAGGGCTATTTTGGAGGGTTAGGATTCAGGTTAGGTTAGGGATAGGTGTAGGGTTAGCTTTAGGCATAAATTTAAATTTAGGGTTTGAATTAGGGCTAGGACGAGGGCTAGGGTTAATTTCAGGGTTAGGGTTAGAGTTGGGGCTAGGTTGAGGGTTAGGTTTAAGGTTAATATTATGGCTAGGGTCAGTTTTAGGGATTGGGTTACATCTAGGGCTAAGGTTAGGATTAGGGTTTTGGTTAGGGTTAGATGTTTAGGGTTTGGGTTGGGGTAGGGTTAGGGCTAGGTTTAGGGGTAGGGTAAGTTTAGCGAGTTAGGTTAAATGGGTTAGGAGATGCGTTCTGTTTAGTGTCAGGTTTATGGTTAGTGTCAAGATGCAGGTTTAGGGCTAGGGTTAAAGTTAAGTTTAGGGTTAGGTTTAGAGGTAGCATTAGGTGCAGGGTGAGGCTTAAGTTTAGATATAGGGTTAGGGTTATGGTGTGTGTGTATGTTTACTTTATTTTCAGTGATACATTTATGATTAATTTTATGTTTTGGGATAAAAATTAGGGTTTGTGTTTCGGGATCAGTTTGGTTTGGGATTAAATTTTATTTTGGCTTAGAGTTAGGGTTAGGTATAAATTTATGGTTAGGGTTATTTTCAAAAATAATAATATTGTTCTTAGTTCTTTACGTCTGTTTTGATAAAAAGCTGAGATGACTTTCCCAAATCTCTAACTCCCTCTTTTCCTTCAGATGTTCCCTTTTAACTAATTCATAGGCACTTATACCCTAATGAACCACCAACCCTAAAACACCCAGCTGCTGTAACCCACCAGACACTTCACAGCCATCCCACGTCGCACACTTGCCAAATCCAAGATATTTTTGCATCCTAACCCATGGACCTAGAAGCCACAATCTAACCTCTAAAAAGATTGGAATGGCAGTTTGGGCACATACTGTTTCCTTTCTTCCTCAGTTCCAACATTTTGCCCTTCATTTCCAACCCTGCTTCAAATTCAGCACAGCTTCATCCCTCATGCCCTCCATGTGTCTTTTACAAGTACCTTTCTCATCAATAAGTAACAAAGATTTCCCATTTGAGTCAATAGCAAATTTCCAGAATAAATGCTTTTGACAGCATCTTTTAATGCTGCCTCTGTGGAGTCCAACCCATGTCTGGACCTTGTCAGCCAAAAACTTGGTAGATATTTTCACTTGCAGTTTAGGTTAACAATTAGGGTTAGGGTTACAGTTATGTTTAGGGTAATGGATAATGCCATGGCGAGGTGTTAAATAGGGTTAGTGCTAAATTAATATTAGGGTTAGGGTTAGTGTTTGGTCCATGATTACGTTTAGGGTTAGGACTAATTTTAGGTTCAGGTTTACTGCTAGGGCTGGAATAGAGCTAGATTTAGGGCTAGGATGTGTTCAGGGTTAGGGTTAGGTTAGAGGTTTATTGTTTGGGTTAGGGTAGGGTTAAACTAGGGGTTGGGTTAGAGTTAGTGTTATGGATAGGTTTAGGGAATGTTTAGGTTTAGGGTTAAGTTTAGGCTTAGCTTTAAGGCTAGGGTTAAATTTAGTTTAAGGCTAGGGTTAGGGCCTGGTTTCTGATTAGGATTAGGTTTAGGATTAAGATTCTATGTTGCAATAGGGCTAGATTTAGATTTAGGATTAGAGTTAGTTTTAGCCCTCTGGTTAATTTTAGGGCTAAAGGTAGAGTAGAGGGATGGCTAGTGTGTTTTTCTTGTGTTAGGATTAGTCTTAAGGCAAAATATCATGATTGGGTTATGACTAGTGTGAGAGTAAGTGCTGTGATTATGATTAGAGCTAGGATTACTCTTAACTTTACTGTTAGGACTAGGGTTCAGTTTAGGGTTCAGGGTAGGGTTAGGGTTAGTATTAGGGCTAGGGTTATGGCTAGGGCTAGGGCTTCAGCTAGATTAGGGCTAATGTTAGGTTTATAGTTAGAGTTAGATCATGGTTTAATGTTAGGGTTATGGTTGAGTTTAGAGCTAGAGGTAGGGTTTGGTTTATTGCTTGATTTGTGGCTAGGGCTAGAGTTAGGCTTAGGGCTGTGGCTAGCTTTAGGGTTAGGGTAAGGGGTAGGACTTTGTCTAGGGTTAGGGCTAAATCTAAAGTTAGGGATATGGTTAGTTTTTGGACCAGGCTTAGGGTTAATGTTAGGACTAGGTTTAGGTTTAGGTTAACTGCTAGGGCTAGGGTTAGAGCTCCGGGTAGGACTATGTTTCAGGTTAGGGCTAGGGCTGTGGTTAGGTTTAGAGGTAGGTTTAGGTTTAGGATGAGTTTTAGGTTTAGTGTTAGGGCTTGGCTTAGGGCTAGGTTTAGTGTTAGTGCTTGTGTTAGTGTTCGGTCTAGGGTTAAATTTACGTTTATGTTTAGAGGGTTAGTGTTTGGGTTAGCTTAGGGATAAATCTAGGGTTAGGTTTAGGCATAAGTTTAGATTTAGGGTTAGATTTAGGAGAGAGTTAGGTTTAGGGTTAGGGTTAATTTTAGGGTAGGGTTAGGGTTAGGGGTAGGTTGAGATTTAGGTTTTAGGTTACTATTATGGCTAGGGTGAGTTTTAGTTCTTGGGTGAGGGCTAGGGCTAGTGTTCATGTTAGGATTTGGTTTGGGGTTACAGGTTTAGGGTTTGGGATTCTGTAGGGTCAGGGCTAGATTTAGGTCTATGACAAGGTTTAGTGAGTTATGATAAAGGGGTTAGGGGAAACAATCAGTTTAGTGTCAGATTCATGGTTAGTGTTAGAGGGTAGGTTTAAGGCTAGGGTTAATGTTAACTTTAGGGTTAGGTTTAGAGATGGCATTAAGTGCAGGGCAAGGCTTTAGTTTAGGTATAGGGTTAGGGTTATGGTGAGGGTGTATGTTTAGTTTATTTTTCGTAATATTTATGATTAATTTTAGGTTTTGTGTTCAAATTTAGGGTTTGGATTCGGGATCGGTTTGGTTTAGTGTTAAAGTTACATTTTGGCTTAGAGTTAGGGTTAGGTATAAATTTATGGTTAGGGTTAGGTTAAGGGATAGATACTTGCTAAGGCTTAGAATTAATGTTAGGCCTTGGTTAAAATTTAGGATTAGATTGAGGGTTAGATTTAGGGTTAAATTAAGGACTAGGTTTAAGTTGAGGGTAAGATTCATGGTTGTTACATTTATGTTTAGGGTTTGGGTTACTGGGAGATTTCATTTTCAGATTAGGGTTAGGTTTAGGGGTAGATTTCTGGTTAGCATTAGTTTTCATTTAAATGTAGCTTTACAATGAGTGTTATGTTGAGGTTTATTATAGGGGTAATGGTTCGGGTTAAGGTTAAGTTTAGTGATCATTTTAAGCTTAGGAATAGGGGTAATGTAAGGTTCTCATGAAAATTTAGTGCCACATTCCAGCTGCACCATCTCCTAGGTTTCTCAGCAGATGAGAGGATTCAGCAGAAAGAACGACCTGAAAATCCAGAGCAAGTTGCTGGTAGATGCATTACCCTGCCTGAGCAAAATGGGCTCTATTCTTAATTGTTCAGATCTTTCACACAGGTGCTTCCACTTTGTTGTCATTATCGGCCTCATTAACCAATCAAAACAGATCTATCTGCTTAAACAATTTCAGAGCACCAGATATAGTACTATCCACCTTATCACTAATTCATGGTCAAATCCACAGGAAATGTTTTGTGTCTTGTCCAAAAAACCTTGTGTTCAAAAAGATTAATATTGTTCTTAGTTCTTTATATCTGTTTTGATAAAAAGCTGAGATGACTTTCCCAAATCTCTAACTCCCTGTTTTTCTTCAAATGTTCCTTATTTAACTAGTTTATAGGCACTTATACCCTAATTAACCACCTACCCTAAACCATCCATCTACTGTATCCCACCAGAGCCTTCAGAGCCATCCCAAGTCCCACAATTGCAAATCCAAAATATTTATGCATCCTAACCCATGACCCTAGAAGCCAAAATCTAAACTCTACAAAGATAGGAATGGCAGTTTGGGCACATACTGTTTCCTTTCTTCCTTAGTTCTGACCATTTTGCCTTCATTTCCAACCCTGCTTCAATGTCAGCACAGCTTCTTCCCTCATTCCTTCCATATGACTTTACAAGTACCCTTCTCATCAATCATTAAAAAATATCCTATTTGAGTCAATAGTGAATTTCCAGAAGGGATGCTTTTGACAATATCCTGGAGTGATGCCATGAGGAGTCCAACCCAAGTCTGGACTTTGTCAGACTGAAACTTCGTAGATATTGTCATTTCAGTTTAGGTTTACAACTAGGTTTAAAATTAGGGTTAGGGTTAGGGTGATGGTTTGGGCCATGACTAGGTGTAGTTTTAGTAGAAGGACTTGGGCTAGGACTAGGGCTAGTGCTATACTACCATTAGGGTTAGGGTTAGGGGGTGGGTCACGATTAGGTTTAGGTTTAGGGGTAATTTTAGGTTCACATTTCCTGCTGGGGCTGGAATTGAGCTAGATTTAAAGCTAGGATAAGGTTCAGGGTTAGTGTTAGGTTTAGAGGCTTATTGTTTCGGTTAGTTTAAGGTTAGAGTAGAGTTTGGGTTAGAGTTAGTGTTAAGGATAGGTTTAGGGAATGTTTATGTTTAGGGTTAAGAATAGATTTAGCTGGTGCCCCCGCGCTGGCTTTGTACGCGGAACAGCCTGCCCGTCCTTTAAAAATTTGCGGTGGGAGCGCCCCTGCTCAGGGCTCAAGCTGAGGCTGGCGCTTTGCTGCCCACAGTCTGCAGCGTGAGCGGGGCCTGCGGCCCCGCCGCGTGCCAGCGGGACTGGGGCTGTGAGGGCCACGGTTCCGGACTGAAGTTGCCGCGTCGGGCGAGGTGCGCCGCTTGGGCCCATGGAACTGGAGGGGCAGTGGTGGCGAGGACAACTGGCTGCTAATATTCACCAAGCGCTTTGGTATAAGGAGCTGAAGTTACCGTCTTACAAAGGCCAGTCTCCTCAGCTGAGTCTCAGAAGGTATTTTGCTGACTTGATTGCCATTGTGAGCAATCGCTTCACACTCTGCCCTTCTGCCCGGCATCTTGCTGTCTATTTGCTTGACCTGTTTATGGATGGCTATGACATCTCTAACCAGCAGCTGCATTTAGTGGCGCTTTCCTGTCTGCTTCTAGGAAGTAAATTTGAAGAAAAAGAAGATAGTGTGCCTAAGCTGGAGCAGCTCAACAGCCTGGGTTGTATGACTAATATGAATCTAGTGTTAACAAAACAAAATTTGCTACATATGGAACTATTATTATTAGAAACATTTCAGTGGAACCTCTGCCTTCCAACAGTGGCCCATTTTATTGAGTATTATCTCTCTGAAGCAATACATGAAACAGACCTTCATGATGGCTGGCCAATGATTTGCTTGGAAAAAACTAAACTCTACATGACCAAATAGGCAGATTACTTCCTTGAAGTATCTCTGCAAGATTATGCCTTTCTAAATTATGTACCTTCTTTAGTAGCTGCTGCATGTGTGGCTTCTTCGAGGATTATACTTCGTCTTTCTCCAACGTGGCCTACAAGACTACATCGTCTTACTGCTTACTCGTGGGATTTCTTAGTGCAGTGTATTGAACAACTATTGATTGCTCATGATAATGATGTAAAAGAAGCAAACAGAGAGGACAGGCAGGCCCTCAGTCAGCCCAAGTAGGTGTGTTCCAGACTGCCTCTCAGCCCTCACGGCCAGTTCATTTTCAGCAACCTCAGTATCTCCCTCAGACTCAGCAGACCTCACTGCAGTATCGCCATCCTGTATCCGAACAACCAAGCTGTCAGCAGATTGTATCTACCACACACACCTCATCTTACACATTACAGACATGTCCTGCTGGCTTCCAAACTAGTGTTCAGGGCCTTGGGCACATGCAGACTGGCATTGGGATGTCCTTAGCAATACCAGTAGAAGTTAAACCCTGTCTGAGTGTTTCCTATAACCGGAGTTACCAGATAAATGAACATTATCCTTGTATTACTCCATGCTTTGAAAGGTGATTATGTATAAAGGCAGTAACTGACCCAGACTGTCCTGTGACTGAAGCTTTGGGACAAACTTCTCTTCAGAAGGTAAGGGATCCAGATGATATTGTAACTCTTCAGATTCCAGCACCGGAAAACTGAATATCCCTTTCAATGCACCATGAATATCTGGGAGGACTAAGCAAACACTTAACAGTGTGTGTCAAATCCTATTGCAAAAATCCTGTATGACAGAAATGTTCAAGCCTGGCTGATGGTCCAAATGTTTCAGAAATCAGTACAACAAAATTTGCCAGACTCCAATTTGCCATTTTGATGTTTGATCTGTGATAGGTAGGTTCTGGGCCTTATGTTGGCTTATACGTCATAGACTATAATGATTATCTATGGACTTGCCAAGCTGTCTTTTATGAAGGAAAGTTACAGTATTAATTTTTGAAGAGATCCTTTTTTTAATTCTGCAGTTTTTTGAATTTTCTTTTTTACCTACAGAGTAATTTCTAATTAAGGTTAAATGTGTGAGTTGATATGCTATACCAATCTGTGCAGTAAGCATTTTTTTCAGATGATTCTATATAACTTCCTATTATAAATAATATAGGTATTTGAATTTATATACTAAATTTAGGGGTGGAATAGATCCCATATCTTGAAATCATGGTCATAATTTTTGTTTGATTGCTTGTTTTTTCCCCAAAGTGACCAGCCTCAAATCTTTAGAATTAAAACACATTAACTCAGGATATTTGTACTACTTGGAAACATTTAACTGTAATGCAATATGCTTTGGGAATGTTATAGTGTGAACTACCTTTATAACACAGTTTAAAATACTCCTATGCTAGAATGTGTTTTCAAATGAGAACACAATATTGTAGCACAGAAAAATGAAGTGTTGGTTCCTATGATTCATATTATGAATACAGGTTTTGCATTTCTCAGTGCAATTAATGATTTATATTCAGATTGATAATACTCTTAAGAAAAAGTTTTTTCAAGGGAAGGCATAATTGTAAAATATCAGTACTAGAATAAAGTCCCATAGGGTTATTTTGGAGTGGAGGGAGGCCAGGGTAGTACTCAGGTTGTGCTAGCACAGCACTTTGTTATGTGGAAGACAGGTTTTATAAACAACCTTGGAATCCAGCTAGTTATTTGGTCTAAACAGGCAAGGGTACTGGTAACTGAATTTCAGTAGCCACTTTCATTAGGTTGTCCCCACTGCTGCCCTGGCATATTTCGCTGTACTGGTAATGAGTGAAAATGCAGTAATAGTCATTATAGGAAGGGCAATTTGGGGAAAAATGTTTTGGGAGAATAAACTTAAAAAATAGTAACTGTATGTATTGCTCTCTTGTCAGTGGGAAAAGAGAGATTTGGTGGAGGGATGCTTTCTGGTTTAAAAATTAGTAAGGTGTGTCTATTTGTGTTTTTTAAAGATAGCACTTGAATAGAGGGTCATCTGCTTGGCAGATATGTGACCACCACAATGTGCATTGAAGACAAACATAAAGATGTGGGTATGCAGCAGGAGTCTCAGTAATCAAGCCAATGGCCTTTGTTAGGAAGGGAAAGGGGCTCAACACAGCAATGGACTGATCCAGATGGCTCTAGTGGATGAGTATGGGTAGGTGGCTTCTGCCAGCATAAATTCTTAGAGAAATGTCCTTTCCTTAAAAGGAAAAAACTTTTATATTAGGGTATATAGGGCATGATATGCATTTATTAGTCTGGGAAATAAAGAACCACTCAGGTAAGAACACTTGTTCATGGCAGTTTTCAAGTGTCAAATTTGCTTTCAGAAACTATCATCATTTTTCCTCTAAAAAGACTGCTAATTAGAGCAGGTTTAATAGTTCTTACCTTAAGAAAACTTGAATTATTTGGGGGAAAATAAGTTCAAAAGATAATATATCTTCCACATTCACAAACCCAGCAATCTAGAGTCCAGTTTTCAGTATTTTAACTACCTCAGTAATGCTACGAATGTAAGATATTGGGATAGAGATCCTAACTTGAAACATCAACCAGTGCCTGTGGTAACTTAATGTCTTGTCAAATGCTTTTATTGATTGGCTTATATGCCATTCTTGTTACAAAGGAATATGCCTTTTTAAGCTTATTAATACTTTTCCCAACTTATATTTAAAATTAAAGAACACTGGATTAATCTTTGTGGGGGTAGAATAAAATAATTGATTACTATTGCTGCATACCCGGTGGGAGGGGTTGGAGAACCAGAAATTTTTTAAAAACATTAGGTTTCAATATAAATACAACTCACAACTGTTAACTTTGGGAGGGGTTGGGGGGGTTGTACGGGTTTTGTTTTGTTTTAATTTATTGATTAGTCTTTAAAGTTGTTTTTGGTTTTGTTTTTGTTTTTGAGATTACTGGACCATCATTAAATGTGTACTGTGAAGAAATTAATGATATGTATCAAGGGCTTTACCAAAGTCCACTAAATAAACACTACTCATGTACAGACTGCAAACCAAAATGTATCTGTGTTATGATATTAATTGCAAATAGCAAGTATGGTGCTAAAGTCTACACTAGTGGAATTAGATGAGTGCTATGCACTTAATTTAAAAATAAAACTAGTTTTCACTAAAAAAAGAATAGATTTAGCTTCAAGTTTAGGTTAGGGTTAGTGTTAGAGATGGGGTTAAGGTTAGTTTATGGCTAGGGTTAGAGCTTGGTTTCTGATTAGGGTTAGGGTTAGGAATAAGTTTCAGTGTAGGAATAGGGCTATTTCAGGTTTTGGGTGATAATTAGTTTTAGCCCACTGGTTAGTTTTAGAGCTAGGTGTAGAGTAGGGGGAGAGCAAGAGTTTTTTTCTTGTGTTAGGATTAATCTTAGGACAAAGTGTAGGGCTTGGGGTACTTCTAAGGTGAGAGTAAGTGCTAGGTTTAGGATTGGAGCTAGGATAACTCTTAACTTTATTGTTAGGACTATGGTACAGTTTACGTTTTGGCATATGGTTAGATTTAGTGGTAGGGTTAGGGTTAGTGTTAAGGCTAGGGCTAGGTTTAGATGTAATGTTAGGTTTAGAGCTAGGGCTATGGCTACGGATTCGGCTAGGATTAGGGCTAGTGTTAGTTTTATAGTTAGAGTTAGAACCTCGGTTAATGTTAGGGGTAGGGTTCAGTTTTGAGCTACAGATATTATTTGGTTTAGTGTTTGATTTAGGGCTAAGGCTACAGTTAGGCTTAAGGCTGTGGCTAGTTTTAGGTTTAGGGTAAGGGCTAGGGTTTGGTCTAGGGTTATGGCTAAAGCTAAAGTTAGGTTTAGGGTTAGTGTTTGGGCCAGCCTTAGGGTGACTGTTAGGACTAACCTCAGGGACTAGGGTTAGAGCTCAGCGTAGTACTATGGTAAGGGTTAGGGCTAGGTTGTGGTTAGTGATAGAGATAGGTTTAGGGTTAGTATGAGTTTTAGGGTTAGTGTTAGGGCTTGGTTTAGGGCTAGGTTTAGTGTTAGTGCTTTTGTTAGTGTTCGGTCTAGCGTTAAATTTACGGCTATGTTTATAGTGTGAGCGTTTGGTTAGGTTAGGGATACGTCTAGGGTTAGGTTTGGGTTTAGGGTTAGAATTAGGGCTAGGATTAGGGTTAGGGCTAGTGTTTATTTTAGGGATAGGGTTAAGGTTTGGGCTAGGATGAGGGTTAGGTTCAAGTTTAATATTATTCCTAGGGTGAGTTTTAGGGCTTAGGTTAGAGTTTAGGTTAGGGCTAGGGCTAAGCTTAGGGTTAGGGTTTGGGTTACAGTTAGAGGTTTAGGGTTTGGGTTTGGTTAGGGTTAGGGCAATGTTTAAGGGTAGGGTAAGGTTTAGTGTGTTAGTATAGACGGGTTAGGGGAAGGGTTAGGTTTAGTGTCAGGTTTATTATTGTTGGGGGTAGGTTTAGGGCTAGGATTAATGTTAAGTTTAGGGTTACTTTTAGGGGTAGCATTAGGTGCAGGACAAGGCTTAAGTTCAAGTATAGGAATATAGTGAGGGTGAATGTTTAGTTTATTTTTAGTAATACATTTATCATTAATTTAAGTTTTGGGTTCAAAATTAGTGTTTGGGATCAGGATTGGTTTAGTTTAGAGTTACAGTTTCATTTTGGCTTAGAGTTAGGGTTAGGTATAAATTCATGGTTAGGGTAAGGTTTAGGGATAGGTATTTGGTAAGGCTTAGGTTTAGTGTTAGGCCTCAGTTAATATTTGGGATTTGATTCAGGGTTAGGTTTAGGATTAAATTAAGGACTAGGTTTAAGTTTAGGGTAAGGTTCATTGTTAGTTGTTACTTTTATGGTTAGGGATTGGGTTAGTGTAAGATTTCATTTTCAAATTGGTGTCAGGTTTAGGGTTAGTTTTCTGGTTAGAATTAAGATTAGAGTTACTTTTCATTTAAATGTAGCTTTTACAATGAGTGTTATGGTTAGGATTATTATAAGGGTAGTAGTTTGGTTAGGGTTTGTTGATCAATTTAAGTTTAGAGATGGGGTAGTGTTAGGTTTTAGTGAAAATTGAGTGCCAGAGTCCAGCCCCACCATCTCTTAGGGTTCCAAATGAAAGATTGGATTCAGCAGAAAGGAAGGACCTGAAACTCTTGGGCAAGTTGCTGGGAGACACATTACCCTGCATGAGGAAAATGGCCACTATTGTTTATTATTCAGTGCTATCATACAGGTGCTTCCACTTTGTTGTTATTATCTGCCTCTTTAACCAATGAAAACGCATATAACCTCTTAAACAATTTCAGAGCACCAGATATAGTACTATCCACCTTATCACAAATTCATGGTCAAATCCACAGGAAATGTTTCCTATCTTGTCCATAAAGGTCTTGTTTTCAAAAAGAATAATACTGTTCTTAGTTCTTTATATCTGGTTTGACAAAGAGCTGAGATGACTTTCCAAATCTCTAACTCCCTCTTTTCATTCAGATGTTCCTTAGTAAACTAGTTTAGAGGTTCTTATACCCTAATTAACCACCAACGATAAACTACCCAGCTACTGTAACCCACCAGACCCTTCACAGCCATCCCAAGTCCCACAATTGCCAAATCCAAGATATCTGTGCATCCTAACCCATGGGGCTAGAAGCCAAAATCTAACTTCTACAAAGATAGGAATGGCAGTTTGGGCACCTACTGTTTCCTTTCTTCCTCAGTCCCAACCATTTTGCCCTTCATTTCCAACCTTGCTTCAAAATCAGCACAGCACAGCTTCAAACCTCATGCATTCCATATGTTTTTATATGTACCCTTGTCATCAGTCAGTAACAAAGATTTCCAATTTGAGTCAATTTGGTATTTCCAGGAGAAATGCTTTTGACAATACCATGGAATGCTGCCTCTGAGGAGTCTGACTAAAGTCTGGATCTTGTCAAACAGAAATTTTTAGATATTTTCAGATGCAGTTTAGTTTTACAATTAGGGTTAGTGATAGGTTTAGTTAGGGTGATGATTAGGGCCATGGCTAGGTATATGTTTAGCAGAAGTGCTAGAGCTAGGACTAGGATTAATGCCAAACTTCTATTAGTGATAAAGTTAGGATTGGGGCCACAATTAGGTTTAGGTTTAAATTGATTGCTAGGGCTGGGATAGAGCTAAATTTAAGGCTAGGATAAGGTTCAGGGTTAGGGTTACGTTTAGAGGCTTAGTGTTTGGGTTAGTTTAGTGTTAGATTAGAAATTGAGTTAGTGTTAGGTTTAGGGATAGGTTTAGGATTATTTAGATCTGGGGTTAATTTTAGGTTTAACTTTAAGGTTAGGTTAGAGTTAGGGTTAGGGCTGGGGTTAAGGTTAGTTTACATCTAGGATAGCTCTTGGATTCTGTTTAGTTTTAGGGTTAGGATTAAGTTTTGGTGAAGAATAGGGCTAGATTTAGGTTTAGTGTCAGAGTTAGTGCTACTGCTTTGGCCAATTTTAGGGCTCGGGGTAGGGTAGGGGTAGGGCTAGTGTTTTTTTTTTTCTTGTGTTAGGATTAGTCTTAGGGCAAAGTGTAGGGCTTGGGGTACGAGTAGGGTGAGAGTAAGGGGTGGTTTAGGATTAGAGGTAAGATTACTTTTAATATTATTGTTAGGAATGGAATTCAGTTTTGGGTTCATGGTAGGGTTAGGGTTAGTGGTTGGGCCAGGCAGGGTTAAGGTTAGGGCTAAGGCTAGGTTTAGGTCTAGTGTTAGGTTTAGACCTAGGGCCATCACTAGGGCTTCAGCTAGGATTAGGGCTAGGGTAGGTTTATAGTTAGAGTTAGGACCTCAGTTAATGTTAGGGTTAGGGATCAGTTTAGAGCTAGAGGTAGGGTTTGGTTTAGTGTTCGATTTAGAACTAGGGCTACAGTTAGGCCCAGGGCTGCAGCTAGCTTTGGGGTTAGGGTAAGAGCTAGGGCTTGGTCCAGGGTTAGGGCAAAAGCTAAAGTTAGGGTTAGGGTTAGTGTTTGGCCCAGGCTTAGAGTTAGTGTCAGGACACGGTTAAGGGTTAGGTTAACTGCAAGGGCTAGGGTTAGACCTCCGGGTAGTACTATGGTTTGGGTTAGGGCTAAGACTGTGGTTAGGGTTAAAGGTAGGTTTAGGGTTAGGATGAGTTTTAGGGTTAGTGCTAGGACTTGGTTTAGGGCTAGGTTTATTATTATTGCTTGTGTTAGTGTTCAGTCTCCGGATAAATTTACGGCTATGTTTAGAGTGTTAGCCTTCAGATAGGTTAGCAATAACTCTAGGGTTATGTTTAGTTATAAGTTTAGGTTTTTTTGTTGGAATTAGGGCTAGAATTAGGTTTAGGGCTAGGGTTTATTTTAGGGTTAAGGGAAGGGATGGGCTAGGTTAAGGGTTAGATTTAAGGTTGCTATTATGGCTAAGGTGAGGTTTAGGGCTTTGGTTAGGGCTAGGGATAGATTTAGAGTTAGGGTTTGGGTTGGGGTTAGAGGTTTAGGGTTTGGGATTGGGTAGGGTTAAAGCTAGGTTTAGGGATAGGTTTAGGTTTAGTGAATTAGGGTAAATAGGTCAGGGGAAGATTAGGTTTAGTGTCAAGATTATGGTTAGTGTTAGTGGGTAGCTTTAGGGATATGGTTAACGTTAAGTTTAGGGTTAGGTTTACAGGTAGCATTAGGTGCAAGGCAAGGCTTAAGTTTAGGTATAGGGTTAGGGTTATAGCCAGGGTGTACGGTTAGCTTTATTTTTAGTGATACATTTATGATAATTTAAGTTTTGGGTTAAAAATTAGGGTTTGGGTTCAGGATCGGTTTGGTTTAGGGTTAAAGATTCATTTTGGCTTAGAGTTAGGGTTAGGTATAAATTTATGGTTAGGGTTAGGTTTAGGGACAGGTATTTGGTAAGGCTTAGAATTAGTGTTAGGTTTCGGTTAAAATTTAGGATTATATTGAGGGTTACGGTTATGGTTAAATTAAAGACTACCTTTAAGTTTAGGATAAAGTTCATGGTTAGTTGTTAGTTTTATGTTTAGTGCTTGGGTTAGTGTTAGATTTCATTTTCAAATTAGGGTTAAGTTTAGGGTTAGTTTTCTGCTTTGCATTAAAGTTAGTGTTAGTTTTCATTTAAATTTAGCTTTTACAATGAGTGATATGGTAAGGGTTATCATACAGGTTTGGGTTAGGTTTAAGTTTAGTGATCATTTTAAGTTTCAGGATAGGGGTAGTGTTAGGTTTTAGTGAAAATTTAGTGCCAGATTCAGGCTGCAGTATCTCTTAGGTTTCCCAGAAGATGAGTGAATCACAGAAAGGAACTGTTATACCCAATCCATGAGACCCCCATCAAACCACCACAGAGCCTGGTGCCTGCTGCAATCACATAGGAGTTTATTGAGTACAAGCTTGAGCTCAGTCCACTGTCCAGCACTCCAAAACAGCAGGTGGAGGAGAGCAGCCCCTAGGCCTAGAGAGTCAGGGTTAAAAAAGGAAAATTCTGCAAGCTGGAGTTACAAGCCTTGGCATTCCAGGATGGGGTGAAGGCAGGTGGGAATCTGTGACCTTTGCTGTTGTTGGCTATAGGCCTAGGTGTTTTTGTGTTTTTACCACAAGGACATTTGGACCCTATAGGTAGTTGTTTGTCAAGGTTTTCTTTTGGCTCCAGCCATGGTTTACATTCTTAAGTTGTATTTATAGCCTTGTAGTGTCTCCCAATAGAGGCAGTTTTAGGTCATGCTGCTCTCTGTGT
>PVKS010033020.1:0-22053 GCA_004027875.1 Aplodontia rufa | reverse complement strand
GTTTTGGCTAGTCTGGGTCTCCTGTTGTTCCATATGAACTTGAGAATTGCTTTATCTATATCTCTGAAAAATGCCATAGGTATCTTGATGGGGATTGCATTGAATCTGTACAGGGCTTTGGGTAGAATGGCCATCTTTATTATATTGATTCTGCCTAACCATGAGCATGGAATGTTTTTCCATCTGCTCAGGTCTTCTGCAATTTCTTTTTTTAGTGTTTGATAATTTTCTTTGAATAGGTCTTTAATATCCTTTGTAAGGTTAATGCCCAAGTATTTCATTCTTTTGGAAGTGATGGTGAATGGGAGAGATTTTCTGATTTCTTCTTCTGCAGATTTGTTGTTGGTGTAAAGAAATGCTAGCGATTTGCTGGAGTTGATCTTGTAGCCAGCTACTTTGCTAAAATCTCCTATGAGCTCTAGGAGTTTTCTTGCCGATGTTATTGGGTCTTCTAGGTATAAAATCATGTCGTCTGCAAATAGAGATAACTTGACTTCCTCTTTTCCTATACGAATACCTTTGATTTCCTTGTCTTGCCTAATAGCTCTGGCAAGGTTTTCAAGGACTTTGTTGAACAAGAGTGGGGATAGCGGACAGCCTTGTCTTGTTCCTGAATTCAGTGGAAATGCTTTCAGTTTTTCTCCATTGAGGATGATGTTGGCTATGGGTCTGTCATAAATGGTTCTGACATAGTTAAAGTATCTTCCCTTGATCCCTATCTTTTCCAAAGTTTTGAGCATAAAGTGGTGTTGTATTTTATCAAATGCCTTCTCTGCATCAATTGAGATGATTGTATGGTTTTTGTTTTTAATTCTGTTTATGTGGTGAATTACATCTATTGATTTGCATATATTGAACCAGCCTTGTTTCCCTGGAATGAAGCCCACTTGATCGTAATGGATTATCTTTTTAATGTGCTTTTGTATCCGAATAGCTAAAATTTTATTAAGGATTTTTGCATCAATGTTCATGAGGGAAATTGGTCTGTAGTTTTCTTTCTTTGCTGTGTCTTTGTTGGGCTTTGGAATCAGTGAAATGTTTGCTTCATAGAAAGTGTTTGGGAGTGTTCCCTCTCTATCAATTTCCTGGAAGAGCTTGAAGAGGATCGGTGTTAGTTCTTCTGTGAAGGCTTGGTAGAATTCTGTCGTATATCCATCCGGAACTGGGCTTTTCTTTTTTGGGAGAGCTTTGATTGCTGCTTCAATTTCGCTTTCTGTGATAGGTTGGTTTAGATTTTCAATGTCCTCCTGTGTTAGAGAGGGGAGGTTGTGTGTGTCCAAAAACCTGTCCATGTCCTCCAGGTTATCAAATTTGGTAGAGTATAAATTTTCAAAATAGGTTCTGATAATCTTCTGAATCATGGATGCGTCTGTGGTGATAGCCCCATTTTCGTCTCTGATTTTGTTGATTTGCTTCATTTTGATCTTCCTTTTGGTGAGTTTGGCAAGTGGTCTGTCGATTTTGTTAACTCTTTCAAAGAACCAACTCTTGGATTTGTTAATAGATTGAATGGCTTTTTTGTTCTCAATTTCATTGATTTCAGCTCTGATTTTGGTGATTTCCTGTCTTCTGTTAGATTTAGGGTTGGATTGTTCCTCCTTTTGTAGTCATTTGAGTTGAAGCATAAGGCTGCTCTCTTTCTAGATTTTTGATGTATGCACCCAGTGCTTTAAATTTACCTCTTAAGAAAGCCTTCATACTGTCCCAGAGGTTTTGGTATGTTGTTTCCTCATTCTCGTTCAATTCCAAAAACTTCATGATCTCTGTTCTCATTTCCTCTTTTACCCATCCTTCGTTTAAGAGGTTATTATTCAATTTCCAAGTATTTGAATAGTTTCTATTGTTTCTCCTGTTGTTGATTGCTAAGATCATAGCATGATGATCTGACAGAATACATGGGATTATATCCACTTTTTTATACTTGCTAAGATTGTCCTGGTGAACTAGAATGTGGTCTCTTTTAGAGAAGGATCCATGGGCTGAAGAGAAGAAGGTAAATTCAGCTGTCTTGGGATGGAATATTCTGTAAATGTCTGTTAAGCCCTATTGTTTAATAGAGTAATTCAGATTGGAGACATCTTTATTTTTTGTTTTGAAGATCTGTCTAGAGTTGATAGTGGTGTGTTGAAGTCCCCCAGAATTATTGTGTTGAGATCAATGAGGGGGTTAATGTCCTTAAGTATTTTTTCCATGTATTTGGGGGAGTTGTAATTGGGGGCATAAATGTTGATTATTGTTATATCTTCTTGATGAACTGTCCCTTTTAGTATGATAAAGTGATCCTCTTTGTCCTTTCTGACTAGTTTTAGTTGGAAATTAATTTTGTCCGAAATTAGAATCGCTATACCAGCTTGCTTTTTTGGGCCACAGGCCTGGTAGACGTTTTTCCATCCTTTCACTTTCAGCCTGTGTCTATTTTTGGGTGTCAAATGTGTCTCTTACAGGCAACATATTGTTGGATTTTGTTTTCTGATCCAGTGGCTCAGTCTGTGTCTTTTAATTGGGGCATTGAGACCATTCACATTCAAGGATAGAATAGATATGGGAGGCTGGTTTACAGACTTTGTATTGATTACAGAGTTTTGAGTCATCTTGAAAGATTCTTGATTGTAATTCTTGCACTATGGGTGTCTTAATAAGGAAGTCAGTGTCTACACCTGTACTAGGGGGTGTTGATCCTGTTTTTTCATCTAATAGTTGTAGGGCAGCTGGTTTAATTCCTAGGCTGAGTAATCCTGGAGAACCTGCTTGCTTCTCTGAACCATGTTCCCTAGGCATAAGCACTGGCGCACCTGCTTGTACCTGCTTGGCGGACTTCATGAAGAACAGGTGATTGGATGGTGTGTTGCCTGGCCTGTTTCAGCCAAGAGGCTCACAGGCTTTTCTCTTTTTATACCAGGGACTGAACCCAAGGGTGTTCAGTCACGAAGCCACATCCCCTGCCCTTTTACTTTTTGTAAATTTTGAGACATGGTCTCACTAAGTTCCTTAGAGTCTTACTAAGTTTCTTTCTTTCTTTCCTTTTCTTTCTTTCTTTCTTTCTTTCTTTCTTTCTTTCTTTCTTTCCTTCCTTCCTTCTTTCCTTCCTTACTTCCTTCCTTCAGAGAGGGACAGTGAGAGAGAGGGAAAGAGAATCAATTTCATTTAGCTTTTCATGTGACTTTCATTGCTCAGACACTTGGTTGTGTACGTAGTGCTGGGTTTGAACCTGCATCCTCATGCATGCCAGGCAAGCGCCGTAACTGCTGAGCCACTGGTCCAGCTCCCTCACTGAGTTTCTGGATTTGAACGTGTGATCCACCTACCACAGCTTCCTGAGTTGCTGGGATTACAGGTGTGCATCGTCATGCCTGGCTTCACATGCTCTTGTTCTTCTAGACAGTCTAAATGTTGTTCTTGGATGCGATAAGCAGGTCAGCACCTGGACTTCAGTGCCTCAGCTTGTCATTGGCTTGTCCTAGAAAACAGCTTTGGTGTCACGCTATTGGCCTGAGCTGATGGGCCACAAAAAATATTAATCAACTATTGTTACATTTATTACAGATGTATTTTTGAGGATGTGATTAATAAATTCTAGAATGTTCACTATAATGGCCCAAAGTTTAAAAAAAATTTGCCATCTTAATATCAAAAAAAAAAAAAAAAAAGAAAGAAAGAAAGAATGCTTTGAGTATTTTAAGCAGATCTCTTCCTGTTCTCCGTATGTCGGCATCCAGAGTCACATCCTCTGCCCTCGTCTAATTACTGCAAGTCCCAGACATGGCTCGGTGACTGCACCCTTCTCTCTACTCACCTCCTCCCTTTACCCTAGTTTATGCTTGCTTCTTACAATGTGCTGCAGTGCGTGTGACACCATGTATCATTTCAAATCTCTTTCGCCTGAGCCTGGAACTGGGGTCTGCAAGCCCTTGTCTTGTGGAGAACCCCCCAGTCCTTGGTCTTCCTGCCTCGCTGCCCCTGCTCACCTGTTACAACCAGGCTTCCTAACGAGGACACCTGGATCCCTGATGCCGCCACTGCTCCTAGCAGTGGGGTGGCTCCCATCTGAAAATGTGCCCTTTTGAACACTTCTTGAAGCCGACAGGGAGGGCGAGGGTTTAGTGAGAGTCATGGTTACCACCAAGAGTCCCAAGAGCTGGTGTCATCAAGTGCTGCACAGCCTCTCGTTCTCTGGGGATGCAGGAATCAGGCCTGGTGCCACCATATGCCACCGTCTTCCTGGGTGCAAGGTCCTGACGTGGTGTTTTCAGTGTGCCGATGTCCTCACTGTGCGGCAGGTGGCCCTGTACGTGCTGTCCGTGTGTCGCACCAGCATTTTAGGAAGAAGAGCACGCGGCTCACCGTCTATTTTAGACCCGGTGGAGATGTGAGCCCAGAGGTTTTCCTGCAGCTTCCTGACTCAGTTTACCTGCTTTTCCCCAGCAGCTTCAAAATTAGGCAGGGGCCAAAAGGACCAACGGGGCCTGACACTGGAACCTGGGAACTTTCCTCCAGAAGAAGGTGAATGAATGGAAGATTCCAGGCACGTTCCCCAAGGAGCAGAAGCTTACGGTGGAGATGAGAACAAGGAGACGGACGTCAATGTGGCAAAGCCCTGAACACCCAGATTTGGCTTTCCTGCCAATGCGGCCCCCATGGAACTCTCAGCTACAAGGCTGCAGGAGGTGGGACAGCGGTGCACCGAGTAGGGCCTCCTGCTGCTGTGCCCTCATCCCCTCAGCGACGACATCACAGGCAGCAGTGGACTGCCATCTGCCCCGAAAGATGAAATGGGAGAAGAGAGACGTCTGAGTGTGGAGTTGCCACCTGGCAGAGCGGGGCCTGCAGGCCTCTGCAGGGACAGGAGGCGAAGGCCCTGTTTCTAGCCCTGTCTGCCGCTAAGCAGGAAAACATGTTCTGACGCCTTCATGAATTCAGCAAGCAACACAGCGATGCAGGTGGAGCCTGGGACCCCGAGAGCTGGATCGCTGACCTGGGGCAGTAGCATGTGGCCGCCATAGATCCCAGTGTGCGGAGGTCACAGGTTCCTAGGACACAGGGATGTCAGGTCAGTTTGGGCTGGCGGGGTGTCTCCTTTTCCGAAGTTGGACATTTCAGATGGGTGGGGCCTGACAGCCTGGGAGGCTAAAGCAGTGGAGGGTTCAGTGTGCGTCCTCCTCAGAGCCCAGATCTGCAGGGCCCTGCAGGGTGGCCGGGCTGCTCTGTGGCTGGAGACCCACACAGGTGTTCACATGGCGCAGAGGCAGCAGAGCTGGAAGGGTGGGGCTGCTGGACAAGGGGTCAGCTCCTTTTCCTCTTAAACAACTTTAATTTCTTCATCTTAAAGTGATTTTTTAAAAAGTGAGATCAAACAATCCAGTTTCCATCATTTTGTGATTTTTAAATGCGAGTCTTGTCTAAACTCTGGGTAACAGATGAGGTGTTTTCTTTTGTGGGAAAGGAAAGCAGTTGGTAATGCTGTTCAGTTTATTCATGAATAGAATTTTACAAATTTCCCCAACTTCTCTTTCAGTTTTCTCAGGGACTTAGCACATCCATTTTTTACCAATCAAATTTTGCACTGTAATAATTTTTGTCTTCATTTAAAATCACATCTGAAGAAAAAAAAGATTTGAAGGAAATAGCTATACTCAGGCTCGTTATCTGTGACTTCCTCTGTCGGAGAGCAAGACGGCTGCCTCTCCTCTGTATTTTTAAATTGTCCTCACTGGACATTATCACATTAATAATCAGAGAGAATGAACAGGTGCTATTTGAATTGACAGAGACTGTTCCTCCAACGTCCCTATCAGAGCCACTAAGCTTTCTGCTTCCTTGAATGCACACCCACCTCCACTGAAAACCGAGCTGTCAGACACTCAGCCTTGATCCCTGCGCAGTGCCTCTGCTCTGTGTGCAGGGATCAGTGTCCACACAACGTCCACCTCATGTGGATCAGGGTCCTCTGCTGCCAGGATCACACTGTACCAGAATCACCCAGCCCAGTGCCTTGCTCACGGCTGTGTTCAAACACCAAGGACCAAAGTGAAAGAACGTTGTCTTCTATTCCTTTTACATCCTTGTTTCTTAGTTTATAAAGAACAAAGCAGCTAAGACCATATGTATATTATGCAAATAAATTGAATTTTTATGAATTTGGCATAGTTGTCTTATTGCCCCTGCCCCCCCCAGCGATTCTGAGTGATTTCACCGGAGTAAAGAGAGGAACAGTTTAGGGAAAGTGCTTTAGTTCTTCCTATGGTGATGTTTGTCGACCCAGTCTGTCCTGTGGCTGGACTCTGATGTTCTACATGTGTCTTGGGGTTATTTTGTCCCACATTGGAGTGCAGGTGACAATCTCAATAGCTGAGCCAATGGGGAACCTGTCACGTGGAGCCAGTAGAAGTGCTCCTTGCCAGGTAACAAGGAGATTGCTGCCTGTTGTGCGGGGGACTCCAGTCATCTAAATCCATGCACAATTTTATGCCTGTAACAGTTATTTAAACACCATTTTGTTACCTTGAGTCTTGAAACATTAAATGCTCAGAGGGGGCGAACCCTCAATACATAGGCAAAAGGAATATTAATATGCTGTATTAATATTTAGTCAAATTTCTTCAATTTACACCTAAGTAAAGATGGAGTTCTAAGTCAATGCGAAAAAATGACAGAAATATCAGTGCATGATCTAAAATTGAGTGAATTCAGGAGAAAAGATTCAGAAATTAAAGAAAATTTTCCTTTTGTAAATTTTTCAGAAAAACAATTTAATTTTCTGGGATCTACCTTTGGGGTGCTGTTGAAGGCACTTTTGCCTCTCCAACGATTATAATGACACAGTTTATTTTCCTTTGGAAATATAGTTTTAGATTTTATATTTGGGTCTGTGATTTTTCTCAAATTATTATTATTTTTTAGATTTTTTTATTTTTGAACAACCATACAAGTTTTTAACAAAATAATATAAAATGTGTATAGATTCTGGATATTACAATTACTCCCAGGAGTGCCCCCCCAGTTACCCACCCTTATCCCTCCCTTCCCCTTCCCCCCATATCTCTAAAAATGGATTATGTTGTATAGCATTATATCTTATCTGGATTTAACACATGATAATAGATCAACTTTCTCACTGGCCAGGGTCTAGTCCCAACCTCCACAGATGAGTGGGGATAATCTACCATAGTTCTCTGGGTTAAGCTGATTTTACTCAGCATGATTTCTTCCATAGCCATCCATTTACCTTCAAAGGCTGCAATATCATTGTTTCTAATTGCTGTGCAAAATTCCATGGTATAAATGTACCACAGTTTTTGGATCCATTCATCCAGTGAGGGACATCTGGGTTGTTTCCATAGCCTAGCAATAATAAATTGTGCTGCTATGAACATAGATATTGCTGTGTCACTATAATGTGCTGATTCTAAATCCCCTGGAAAGATACCCAGGAGTTCAAACATGAGAAATTAAATTATTATGTGCTGTAAGGGAAGTCGAGGTTTTCCATTTCTAATTAGTGGACTCCTATGTACTGAAAAGACTGCTCTCTCCCTGTTCACTGCGGTGGAGGCTGCGTGTGGGGTGGTGTGTGTCTGAGATGGTTGTGTACCTGCTGGTCTCCCTGTTCACTGCGGTGGAGCTGCGTGTGGGGTGGTATGCATCTAGAGGGTTGTGTACCTGCTGGTCTCCCTGTTAACTGCAGTGGAGGCTGCATGTGGGGTGGTGTGCGTCTTGACGGCTGTGCACCTGCTGGTTTCCCTGTTCACTGTGGTGGAGCTGTGTGTGGGGTGGTGTGCGTCTAGACGGTTGTGTACCTGCTGGTCTCCTTGTTCACTGCGTGGTGCACTGAGTTGGTGTTGCAGGTCTGTGTTCTCCAGTTCTCCGGTGTGTGGCTGTTCTGATTCCTTCAAATTAGAAGGAAACTTGAGATTTCTTCTTGTCACTTTCTACTGAACAAATCGGGTTTTGATTGGAATTGCATTGAATATTTGGACTCAGAGATATGAAGGTCTTTATCTCTGTCTATTTATTTATTCTTTTAAGAGAGAGAGAGTGTGAGAGTGAAAAAGAAAGAATCGATTTTTTTTCATCTGGCCTTTGTTTCTCCAACTCTTTGTTGTGTATGTGGTGCTGGGGCTTGAACGCACGTCCTTGCACATGCCAGTATGTGCTCCAACTGCTGAGCTAGCACGCCAGCTCCTGTCTGTTTGTTAATTACCCGCTTTACACTATAATTATCTGCTTATCATAAACAGTATGGTGTATATCTGATAGAATTGATCGTATGTGTGGGCTGTTGTGCATTAACCTGTCCATCTGTTTGAACGTTTTAAAAAAATAGCTTCTGGTTTTACTGAGATACTTGACAAAAATTATATAAATTTTAAAAGTGCACAAGGTGATATTTTGGGGTAAGTATGCATTTCAAAATGACTTCCACAATCAATCTAATAAACACAGTTACAACTCTGTGTCTGTATATTTTGAACTTAAGGTCACATGGACTCATAGGAAATTTTGAGTATAATACACAATTTAATTCACTACAGTCGCATGCTTTATGTTACATTTCCATGACTTATTCATCCTGAGTAACTAAAATTGTATATCCTTTCCAGTATAGTTTTATCCAATCATACCATTTATGAAAATGGTATATCCCTCCACTTATTTATATAGTATTTCATTTTTCTTAGTTTTGATTTTAAAGGTTCAGTGTAGATGCTATGGAAATTTTTATTCTAATTTTTAATATTTGATGTTATTTATAAATCACTTTTAAATTATTTTCTACATGTTATTTAATATAAATACCATTAAGTTTTTATATGTTGACTTTCAACAATATTATTGACACTTATTATTTTTATTAAGTTGTTTGTAGATTCTTTTAGCTTTTCAAAATGTATAAGCATGTGATTTCAGATAATGACAAGTTTCCTTTTTTTCTTCCATGTGTAAGAACTCTTTTTTCTTTCTTTCTTTTCGTTTTTGCCTTCTTTTTTTCTGCAGGCTAGGATATCAATACAATAGTCTCTGTAAATGGTGATGATGGTCACCCTTTTCTTCTTTGTGCCCTTAGCAGAGGGTGCTCAATATTTAACCATTATTGTAAAAACTTTGGATTTGTTTTGTAAATATCCTCTATTAGGTTGCACAGAAGTTTTCTTCTATTCCTAGTTTGCTTACTTGAAGATTTCAAATACTTGCTTAATTTCATCAAATGTTTTGATAAATTGGGGTTAACTAAAATTAAGAGGGTCAGTTGATCAAATACATCATTAAGAGTACAAAAAGACGTGCCTTGGCGGGGACCATGCTCACACCACAGGTATCTGACAGAAGACTTCTAAGACAGATAACAAAGTTAAAATGGGCAGACACAACTTGAAAATATTTCAAATGGCCAAAGCTGATATAATTTGAGCAACAAAATTTTGTAAAATCTCTTACATTGTGGGTGCTGGAGCGGTGACTCAGTGGTTACGGTGCTTGCCCGGCATGCGCGAGTACACGGGTTTGAACCCCAGCACCACGTACACAACAAAGTCTTGGAGCAACGAAAGCTACAGAAAAACTAAATAAAAAATTATTTCTCTCTCTCTCTCTCTCTCTCTCTCTCTCACTGTCCCTCTCTCTCTAAAAAAAAAAAATAAATTTTAAAAACCTCTTACATTGCATCGAAAGAATAAGATAGACATCCAGCAGTTGATTCTGGTAAAAAGAAATGACTGAAATAAAACTTACTGGATGAGTAGAGGCAGCTACTCCTTCAAGAAGAATTACAACCCCGATGTCTGGATGCTCCTTGCTCCAGGAGCCTGGGCGCAAACCTTCTCCTTCAGGTGCAGAATGCGCAGGCTGAACAGAAGCAGCGCAGCGATGGAGGGAAGGACCCAAGCACCACCTTTGCTAGGTGCTGAAGGTCCTCTCTGCAGTGGCAGGTCCTGCCTGTTATCATTCACCTTCCAGCAGGGTGCACAAGGCAGGCATTTGCCTCCAGTGCTCTGTGGCAGGGCTACCCCAGCGATGAGGGAGCTGGGCCAGGTGGGGTTCTTGAGACACAGCTGTACCTCTGAGCTATGTTGGAAAATCAACAGGATGGCGTTCAGGATAGACTGAGTGGAGATTTTTGCAGGAGCACAGGAAGTGGAGAGAGGTCATAGAATTGGGGCTCAAGAGCCAGGGGATATGAGCAGAAAAGAGCTGAGGAGATGTAGGGGCCACATCCTGTAGAAGTCCCCATGTTCAGGGAGCATCCCCACTCTCCAAGGGACAGCAAAAATGAGGTCTTGCTTCAGCTTCATCATTAAGAGCCTGGAAACAAATGCATATTGAAGTAAAAAAATCCAAATATGTTGTCCCAAATTATTATTTTTAAAATGCCAATTACACATCAATGGAAGCAATATTATTTGAAGGCCATGTTTTCCGCATTACTGTAATACCCATTCCTGCCTAAGTAAGCAATGCTAATGCAGAAAGTCATTTTCTCGGTACACACTTGGTAATGAAGTGACTCTTGGATGGGATTGCCTCGTTGATTTATTACTGCAACGAGGTGATGGGAACACTTCCGCTGGAAGGCTTTTACAATTTATCAAGTTCCGTTGGCCTAAGGAAGGTAATTACTTTTCTAGGGTTGATGTGATATGTGAACCAATACAAGCACTGGGGATGTGAGCAATGACCAATCTTTTACTCAGAATTAAACTGTAACAAATTTACCATACATTGAATAGACATTTAACAGTTCAAGGGCCAGTTCCCATCACATCCCAAACACATTATGACATATATGTATTTGTCCTCATGTGCGTGTGATGACCAGGGGCTGGGGCATTCGTTAGTCAAAAGATGTGCCTTTGCAACCAGCCTCACATGAATTCATCTTCTAGAAATTATAAATCAGTGTGTGCCAGGGCTTCTCAAATAACTCATGAATAATGAAAATCACAAACACTAACCTTTTAAGTCCTGATGTATTTTTAAAATTTTGTGTGGTAGAGTCAAGACTAGAAAGCAGCTTTTTTGATCATCAGTACTGAGTTTTTAATACCATTTTATATCAGCAAGACATGGGACTGGTTAACCTTAAAAGGGGAGACAGTGAGGGCACAAGATAACTGCTGCTGAATATTCATAGTGTCACCGTGTGAGAGTGGAGCAGATTCATTCTGTACAGCAGAGACAAAATACGTCGTGATAATGAGAAAGAACATTCAGAGTCATCCCAAGAAGGATGTTCTCAGTAGTTATACTTGTCCAATAATGGGATGGCTTTGTTTATTGTTTGGTTTCTGCCAGGCAATGAGTTCTTCATTGCTGAAAGAATTCATGTAGAGGCTCAGTTCTGTGTTGAGGAGGTGCAGAGATGATTCCTATACTGGGTGCCGGTGGGCCAGTTCCCCTTGGAAATCACTTAAGACTGGCACTTGGGCTGACTGATGCACAAAACTAGTAACACAGACTTCTAGGTAAGATTTCCATTTCCCTCACCTAGGACAACTGATTAAATAAATGAATGCTTTTATACATTTTTTTGTGTGATATTTTGGAAAGTCTTGTGTCATGGCATATTTTTCTTAGGAACAATGAAGTATGTATCTAAATATCCTGAGTCCCTAAACATGGAAGAAGTTATCTCAAATACTCCATGTTTTCAAATGCCCCACTTAATCCCATCAACACAGAAGTCAGAAGCCTAAAAATTTAGGTGAGGTGTGAGAGAGTCAAGCCAACCATAATGAACAGTCACTCGCTGGTCTATCTGTGGTCCTCCTGACCTCTGCTTTGATTGTAACCCCTCCCCTTCCTTTGTGAGGACATTTATTACCCTGTCACATCCATACGCTTCTCTAATAATCCTAACTCCTGTCTTTTTCTCCATCTCTTATTTCAGTTCAGGAATTATTTTATGAACCAAGATGAATCCTTTCCTGAGATTGTCTTGTGGGAGCTACAGCTTGAATTTCTCCCTTTCTCCTGGTTTCCTTAGTGATGGCCTATCAACTTCAAGTCTGAGGTTGTCTTCCTTTCCTAGGATGACAGTCCTTCTGGATTCATGAGGGCTGAGCCTGCAGGTAGAAGCAGAAGTGAGAGCTGCTGAGATGCAGTAACTACTGAGTCTTCTTTCTTTGGCTCCAAGACCAGACCTAGAACTGGTAGCTGCTTAGGATCCATCATTAGTTTTTCAATAGACAACAGCCCTTACTTTGTCTCTCAGTCTAGAAATATTTTTATTTGATAATAGAAAACTGAGAGAAAAGTAATAGTAATGAAGTTATACTAATTACAATATTAAATGCGTTAATTACAATGCGTACTTTGAACTCCACGTATATGGTAGCACTGTGTTTCTTGAACTAGAGAGACAGTTAGGATGCTCGGATTGGCACAAGCTAATGGTGGCACATGCAGAAACAGTGTTGAAGACCAAATAAATGTCATGATAAAGGACACATTTATTAAACAACTCACATAGGGGAAAGTAGGATGCAAGAAGTAAAATAATGCCAAAGTTTTCGGCATCGAATGCCTTTAAAACTGAGACATTTGGGGGAATCAAGTGTGCACAAGGTGTTCTAGGAATGTTACGCTGTTCAATTCAATTTAAAATCTACCAGTTTTGAGGTGACAAGAGGACATTCAATTTTAAATGGTAATACATTGTTGTCCACAATACTGAGTTGGAAAATAGAGTACGTGAGTGACAGGTTTCAAAATCAATCTGTTCTTTTAATTTAAATACATTTTATCGAGGCTCTATTGTGTGCCAGGAATTGTGAGCATTAGGAACTCACACACCTGCAAACCTGGAGTCTCTCACTTAGTGAACTTACGCTCAGATTCAGGGACTATAGAATCACTACATCAAGAGGCCATCAAGTCTGTGGTGGGCGGCTGACCCTCCGTGGGGGATCAGGATTTGTGCTGCTGTTGTGTGCAAGTCAGGAAGCTGTACTGACCTGTGTGTCTGCATTAAATGACTCCATTAGTCTTTAATGGTCAGGAAGAGCCGGCCAGGAAAAGAGGAAGGAAGAGTCCTCAAGTTGCTGATGGGCAATGTTCCGAAAGTTCAGAGAGAACACTGCTGAGTTTCCAAAGTCCTTGCTGTATTCGTCCCCACTCTCTTTGGGCTTCCCTGAGCACCATAGCTACTGTGCAGAAGCCCTGTGGCCTGCAGGTGAGGCAGGAGGGAGGGGGTGCTCTAGAATCTTACAGTGAGATCCAAGTCTTTTAATGGGTTTCTGTCCTGAGATTGCGAGTTTAGTAAGTGCTTTTTAAGCCTGTTTTTCTTTCTGGGCAATGTAGGGAGGTGATAACTTTTACTTTGATGTGTTTTTCTGCTTTATGTTTTCTTCTAGATAATACAGAGGCTAGCGTTTGGGAGATGTCCTTCCTCAGTTGAATGAAACTCTGGTGGAGACTTTTACCCTGGTGAGCAGGCCTCTGTGATAGAGAATGCTCTAGGCGTCTTTCACAGTGCTCACCCTCCTTTGCCCTGTCAGAGCAAGGAAGGAACCTGCTTGACTCTTAACCATGGCAATCTTGAAGTTCCTGAAGGTAAAATCACGACTGTGCACCTCTGCCGAGTCTGCACCTTTGGAATTTCTCATTCTCATACTTCTTCATCCTCAGACTCAGCAAATCATCCAAACCACTGCTTAAATGTTTCTACCAGCTTGTAACTCTAGCAGATTCTGTTTGATGTAAGCAGAGCTTGGCTGGACCTCTTGCATTTATCTGTCTCTGCAGATTTTGGGGTGCTGGTTTGGCCCATCAGAACTTACTTTTTTGATGTGTTCAAGAAAAACTATTTTGTTATTCAGTTTCTTTTAGAACATTATGGTAGGAGTGATGACTTACTTTCTGTGTCAGAGCTAAGACTAAAAGTACTACAATAAGGGTTGGAGCAGTGGCTCAGTGGTTACGGTGCTCGCCTGTCATTTGCAAGGACGCAGGTTTGAACCCCAGCCACATGTACACAATGAAGTGTTGGAGCAATGAAGGCCACATGAAAAACTAAATGAAATTGATTCTCTCTCTCTCTCTTTCACTGTCCCTCTCTCTTTAAAGAAAGTACTACTATAGAATTAAATTGGAAATCCATACAAGAAATAACAGTAAATTTAAACACTTTTAAATCAGTAACACATTTATAAATAATCAATGGGTTAAAGAAGAAACCTCAAAGGAATGTTAAAAATATATTGAATTGAACAAAATGAAAATAAATCATAATTGGTAGGATACAGCCAAAGCAGTGCCCAGAGGAAAATTCATAGCCATGAATGTTTACATTAACAAAGGAGTAAAGTGTCAATTCAATAATCTAATATCCTAGGTACGGAATCTAAAATAAGATGAATAAAACCTCAAACCAATAAAAAAGATTAAATAGAAATGATAAGAGCATAAATTACTGAAACTAAAGACAAAAATAGTGGAGAAAATCCACAAAACAAAACACTGTTCTTTGTAAGCACCAGTACAACGGACAACTCACTAGCAAGATTGACAAAGGAAAAAGCGATGACACATATTACTTAAAACAATGGCTGTCACTACCAATCTTGCATACATCAAAGGGGTAGTAATGGAATATTATGAACAGCTCTACATACATAATTTTGACAACTTAGATGAGATTAATCAGTTCCTCAAAAAACACACACTACTATAATTCATCTAGTAAGAAGTAGATACTCTGAATGGCTTTATAATTGTTAAATAAATTTAATTCATAGTTGAAAAACCTAAAAGCAAGGTCTGCAAGCTCAGTTGCTTTCACTGGGGAATATGAAATAGTTGGGCAGATATCTTACAAAGTATGTATAGCCATTGAACAGTGAGAGCTACAAAACACTGATGAAAGAATTCAAAAATTTCACTAAAGGAAATCGTGTTCATGGATTGAAAGATTCAACAGAGTCAATATGACATTTTCCCACAAATTGATAAAAAAGCTTAACATAGTCCCTATCAAAGTTTTGAGCAGACAATTTATAGATATAGATAAAATCATTTTATGATTTATATGGAAAGAAAAGTGTGTAGAATAACTAAAACTCCTTTGAAAAAGGATAAATATTTAATTAATGAAAGTCAAATCTTGGCAATTCTGGTGTGAAATAGAATAGAATGTGTGATAATGTGCTTCCTTTACTGAGAGGCAAAATAGTGTATAAAGTCAGGTCCAGAGCAGACCGCTGGCTTGGGGGCCACTCCGGGTTTTGGATTGGAGCTGCTTTAACACTCCCTTCTCCCCTCTCTTCCAGGAGACCCCCTGCTGCAGGGGGGCCTTTCCACCCCTTCCCTTAGTGGCACTGCAGTTTGTTGGAGTGTGGAGACTGAGACTTGACCGACCTCATAGATGGCACGAGTAGTTCACACCCCAGTGATTCACTTAAGGATGTGGATTCCTTCTAGCCTACTGTGGAGACAAGTCTAACGTCAGCCACCCTGAAAAGGACTGTTTTTAACCAGTGTCCTGCATTTTACAATGAGATTCCGTCTGAGGCTTGCTTTACGCTGATGCACAGGAACCCGCTGGAATCATGGAGAGCGCTGTCTTCTCTGCCAGCCATCAAGAGGCCATCTGACAGCAACCAAGCGGAGGCACATGCAAGCTCCCATGTCAGCTCCTGTTCCAGCCGCGTCAAGTATCTTTGAGTTGCGGAGAGAATAACGGCCATGAGATTTCACCTGGAGTGCAGCAGGGACATCCTTTCCTCCTGTCTTAAGAAATGAGAACACATAATTTCAGCATGCGAGGCATGGGGTGGAGCCTCGAAGCACCTTTTTTGAAAACCTAGTGGGCAGCAGCTGCTTTCAAAGCTGTCCTGCATAACTTTCACCTCACACTGCTGAGAGAAGCTTTCCACTCCCCCTGTGGCCTGTGCCCTCCTGCTGTCTGTACAAAGTAGAGTTCACATCTCCTTTTCCGGGCCCGGCCTCCCAACAGAGCCGCCCGCTGTCTTCTTTAGACAGTAGTTTTACACGTGCTCCCCCGGCAAGCATCCCTGTCATTCCCTGCTACTCCCAGGGAGTGAAGAGTACTCCCCAGGAAGCTCTCTGCAGTTTCCTCAGCACAACTGCAGCCCTCCGGTCTCCATGTCAGGCTGTAGCCTGTGCTGTTTGTGATAGTCACTTTGATGGACATGGTGGACTTGGTTGCAAACCTCACGGATGCTTCCAAACCAGCCCTGGGTTTGCCACGCTACTGTTTTCCAGAGTTGGTCCTGGCTGTCTTTCCTGTTTCGTTCTCCCCTTGGGCTGGCAAAGCTCTGGGCCCAGATGCTGGTCACTCCACAAACCAGCCCTTTCCTCCACTGTCCTTGGTTTCTCCAGGAAGCTGGAAACTTGGTCTTGCTGCAGGCTCCTGGCTTGCCATGCTGAAGTCCAGACAGGCTTGCCTGCACCGCAGAACCTTCCAGGCCCTTCTCGTCTCAGATCCTGCCTGTCGAAGCTAAGGTAGGGGTCCCTGCCTCTACTGCACTTTCCACCTGGCTCACATCCCAGATGGCTGGTACCCATTGCCTGCGACAGCCATGGACCAAGAGATAACCTCAAAACAATTTCCATTTAGTGCCTTCCCAGAGATTTGGGTCAATCTGCTTGGTTTGTGACAATCTGAACAAGTGGCCTTATACTTCAATATGGTGCATGCTGGGAGAGGACACACCAGAAGCACCTGCTGCAGAGAGGATGAGAACTTCGCTCTGATTTCATGGCTTTAAAAGCTGCACCGCGGGGCTGGAGTGGTGGCTCGGCAGTTACAGCACTTGCGGCTCTTGCCTGGCATGCGCAAGTACACGGGTTCAAACCCCAGCACCCACGTACACAGCTAAGTGTCACAGCAACGAAAGCCATGTGAAAAACTCAATAAAAATTGATTCTCTCTGACTCTCTCTCTCTCTCTCTCTCACTGTCCTTTTCTCTTTAAAAAACAAAAAACAAAAACAAAAACAAAAAAACCACACCACTCCTCTGCTTTCGTTTTAGTCTGAACAGGGGTAAAAATGTCTAATAAACCAAAGGCACGTTTAGGCAACTTGATGTTGCTAGATTGGAGCTGGAAAATCAGATCATTTTATTCAGGATCAGACACTGTTTAATCCCAACCTCCTCATTAAGGTTTGCTTTAGAATTATAATTCTAAATGATCCCTCAGTGAGTGCGTGTGGGGTCATCGTCGAGAGCTGGGGACACATCTGCACTTGTTCATTTGTCCATGGAGTGACCACACTCACTGGCTGGGATCTGGTTTCCCTCTATTAAAAGGTAATGATGGCATATTTGTATTTCACTGAATTTAATTTACTAGAGTGTTGGTCCCTTAGGAAATATTACAATTGTTATTATTATCATTTTCCAAATAATCAAATGCAAACATCTCAGGATTATTTAGTTGGGGTCATGGAACTGAGAGTGATTATTTGGGGAAATCTATTTGTAATACAATTTCCAACTGCATTATGCCCCCTGCTCCGGGAAAATCTGAGTAAATTGATTTGCAAGTACAATGTTTCATAGACCTGATTTTAGTGCCTTTGTGGCTTGTAATGTCCCAGTGTTGTTTTAGAGAACACTTTCTTTCTGTTTTTTAGAGAGAGACGGACAGTGAGAGAGAGAGAGGCAGAGAATCAATTTTTATTGAGTTTTAACATGGCTTTCGTTGCTCCAATGCTTAGCTGTGTACATGGGTGCTGGGGTTTGAACCCGTGTTCTTGCGCATGCCAGGCAAGCGCTGTAACCGCAGAGCCACCTCTCCAGCCCCTAGAGACCACTTTCTTGAGTGCCAAAATTACTTATATAACTTACAAAATAAAGAAAGAGAATTCTGATAGTTCAAAATCTTAGATTGTTCATCTGTTGTACCAGATAACAATTGCTAATTTCTGAAAGCAGCGTATACAACTCAGACGCAGCAGTGTTGCAGAAAGTGAATATTCGAAGACACCTGCACTTTGCGTATTTTAAATGTATTTGCTCAGGTGTGTTCATAATTCTGCACTTTAAGCCTTTACATGCTGGCATTTGGGAATGTGTGGTTTGAATTTGCAAAACCAAAATTTTAATCATTGTCCAGTTTATGGCAGTCAGGTTTACACATTAACACCAAAGTTTTGTAATCAGAATGGGATTGATATATTCCTGGTGAAACAGCTCACACGTCTACCCTGAGTTACCTACTTTCCTTCTGGGAGAATTTACTATAATTAGAACCCATTTATTCTCATGTCATATTTACCAAGAAACTTTGCCTTAGTAAATGTTCCCAGTGTATGCATGCATGCATTTGTACATAAACACACACACATATATTTATTTAACTACGTCTGTACACTTATGTGTATACATCCAAGTATATAGATACAGATACCAATGTATAGAAGTATATATATATGTGTATATGTACACAGAGAGAGAGAGAGAGAGAGAGAACTAAAGTTGGATGTTTCCAGGTGTGTTTAATCTGTGGATGTGCACTGAGATCAATATGTTATCTTAATTTCTAAGAACAGGCATGGAATCAAATAGACACCCATGAGAAAACAGGTTTACTCTTTTTTTTTTTTTTTTGCTGCTGGAGATTGAACCCAGGGGTGCTTAACCACTGAGCAACATTTCCAGCCTTTTTTAATATTTTATTTTGAGGCAGGGTCTTGCTAAGTTGCTCATGGCCTCTCTAAGTTGCTGAGGCTGGCTTTTAACTTGCAATCCTCCTGCCTGTTTCCCAAGCTGCGGGGAGGACAGGCATGTGCCTTTCCATGCCTGGCTTCTATGTTGTTTTTAAATATCATCTAAAAGCATTTTTAACTTAATGCAGTTCACTTACATTGTGAGACACAAAAAGAGGGCTTAAATGGATTCTATGGAGTCAAATCTTCTTGTACTAAGAGAGCACCTGGCTTGGCAAACAGATCCTATTATTATTTTCTTAACCGGTTCCTTTGGTGTTGCTCCCTGTCCCTGCATCCTAGCTGGAGGTAGCCATTTTCCTGAGTTTCGGTTACTCAGTCTTTTATTTTCCTTATGATAAAGTGACCCTTTCCTTTCTCTACACAGTGCTGCACAGAGCTCTGCCAATTCACTGCTCCTAGTGTTCCACTGAAAAGACACCTTTCCGGGGGCGTCCTCCCTGGGGCTCGTGCAAACCTAAGGGGCTCTTACATTCCACTGTGCACCCCAGGGTGCCTGTCCCAGGGCACCTGCACCAGAACACATGTGTTCTCTACATCTGACACCTTCACCAACACTCGATATTAGCAGACTTTTTAATTTCTGCCAGCTCGGTGGTAATGAAATAGATTTTTTTTTTAAAGAGAGAAGGACAGTGAGAGAGAGACAGAGAGACTCAATTTTTTATTGAGTTTTTCACATGGCTTTCGTTGCTCTAACACTCAGTTGTGTACGTGGGTGCTGGGGTTTGAACCTGTGTACTTGCGCATGCGGAACATTGCTGTAATTGTTGAGCCACCACTCCAGCCCCATGAAACAGATTTTAATTATGGATTTAATTATTATTTTCTTGACTGACATTGTGGGTGAATCTTATTTTAGATATTTAGTTCCATTTGTGCTTCCATTTCTGTGGATTTGTATTAATGTCTTTTCCGGCTCATATTTTCACTAAATTATTGGTCTTTTTCTTATCGATTAGTAAACACGTTTGCATTTTTAATATACTCTTTGCATACTAGTCCTTCATCCATTTGGTTTTTGGCAATATCCACTTTCAGTTTGTGGCTTGCTGTTTCACTTTGTGGTGTCATATGATGAATAAAAGCTTTTCATTTTCATGTAGTCAGAATCACCTGCCTTTTCTGCTTTTTCTGGTCTTGTTTAGGAAACCCTTTACTACCTAGAGGGGGTAGGATGTTCTGACGTAGAGTCACAAGATGCTTCACAGGAGTGTCACCATTGTCACTGCTCTCTGGTTTGAGCATCGACCTGTTGTGAGCCTCCTTCTTCTCTGCTGAGCTGCCCCCGCCCCGCCCCAGGAGTCCCCTGTGCTGGTGAGGGCCTGTTGCTTCCTGCCTCTCCATTCCAGTTACCACTGCTCAACAGGCATGGATCACCTTGATTGTCCTTGAGGTTGCTCTGTCTGTCCTGCTGTGGGTAGGTCCTCTGATCATCTCTTATTCAGCACCGTGGAAAGGTCCTCACATGTCGGGCATGAGGAGCATATTTACAACTTAAGTCCTTGTCACTGTAATAAGCCTGCATTTCTAGTAGGGCAATTATTTCCACCTGGCTCCTTTAAGAGCGTCTTGGAAATTCTTGGCCATTTATTGTTTCCTTTACCTTTTGGAAATAGCTGGTGAGGTTTGTGGAAAACTTTTGGAAATTACATCAAACCTATAGTTCAGTTTTTGTAGGGTTGATATAGACTGATATTGAATTTTTTCTTCAAAAGTTTGGTAGATCTCTCATTTTGTTTAAACTGTGAATGTCTGTTTTTAAATGTCTCACACAACTTTAGTGAGATATTTTAATAGAATGCATACAATTTTATTTTGGGTTGATTCTAAGGTGTTAAAATTTTTCTTTTATTCTAAATTAGCATCTTCTTTGTAATTTTCAAATAGCATTTTATTTTTATAGAATAGAAATGCAGTTGTATTTTTATACATTGATTCTGTATCCAGGAAATTTGCTAAATCCTCTTATTAATTCAAATACAGTACCTATAGATAACTTATGATTTTTTTTATTTTTTAAGAGAGAGAGGGACAGTGTGAGAGAGAGAGAGAGAGAGAGAAACAGAATAGATTTTACTTCATTTTGGATGAGGCTTACTTTGCTCTGACACTTCATGATATATGTGGTGCTGGTGTTTGAACTCGTGTCCTTGCACATGCCAGGCAGGCGCCATACCCACTGAGCCACTGCTCCAGGCCCTTATGATTTCTTTATAGATCATATTTTCTAAAAATATTGATGACCTGTTTTCTTTTACATTTTATTTGTTTGCATATTTTTAATTATTTTGACCTTGGTCTTAAATTCTCATAACTTCTTGTTCATTTAACATGTTTTCCAGATGGCTCAGAACACATCAGCAAATACCAAAGCAACTGCTTTAGGGAGTTTGCATTTTACAAAGGTAAAAAGGGACAATGACCAATTAGTGCAACAAATCAATAAGCTGCTTGGTATCACAGAAGGTGGCAATTGCCATATAGTGACACACACAAAGGAAGGTGGGTCAGGTCTGGGAGGCTGAGATCACTTTAAACTAGGTTGTGGTAGAGGAGGTTGCCCAAACCAGGCAGGCGCCCCAGATGTGCTGCAGGGTGAGGGAACCCGATGTCAGCTCTTTAGGAGTTGGGTACCATGCCAGGAGCTGGTCCCGGATGCCTGGAGGGAGGAAGTCGGGACGGCCAGCTGTGATGGGGAGGCTTTGGCTGCAGCAGATTCCAGGAATCTGGGGGTACGTTCCTTTTGAGATGCCGCTAGAGCTTGATCATGATGTCAGCTGTAGGCTTGTATCGGAGTTGAGAGGTGCCTTTCCTTCCTCACGCTGGTTCACCTGTGGGCCATGCCAGGTGCCAGACACCAGGAAGCTCCTCACCAGTGATCCTCAGGACAACACAGTGACCACCAGCCGGCCTGTGGCAGTGCTGAGATGGGCCTGGGTCCCCATGTCCTGCCCCTGACCATCCCAGCTGAAGTCTCTTTTTTCAGCCTTGAGAATTTACTGTAGCAAGAATCTTCTGGTAGCAAATGCGTTGCTCGCCCGTCCGTCTTCACTCAGCGCGGAAGCCACAGTCGTTGCCGCATCCTTTGAATATCGATGGTTACCCTTTGCTTTCTCCTTCTGAAGCTGTCTGGCAAGACCAGCGCTCAAGCTTTCAGCTTTCGTTGGGCGACAGCCCCTCTGTGCCACATGTGCGTGATTTCAGCTCTGTCTGCCAGTTTGCTAATTCTTTCCTCAGCTTTTTCCAATCTGCACTTCAATTCATTAGCCTATTTTTAAATATCCTCTGTAGAAGATAAAATTATGATGTCATTCTTTTTCAGGTTTTCATGTTTTTAAGTAAACTACTGTTGCTTCCATGTATT
>PVKS010033019.1:0-22055 GCA_004027875.1 Aplodontia rufa | reverse complement strand
GACCAGAAATGGTTTGTTCATTTGCTTGTTTATGTACTTATTTTTCACCAGCCACATGTAACAGCTCAGGTGAGCACATAAAGTAGGCAAAAATTGGATTTAATCAGGTTTTTCTCATTCAAGCATTATGATTTAGCAGAGATGCTGGGAATAAAAAGTGATTATTATGACAAGGGAAATCTTAATGAGATAAAGTGCAAAGGTGTAGGGTCAATGAAATTTACAATTCAGTGCGATAATCAGAATTGCAGAAAGAAGAGTTCGATGCTTAGAAACTTGGGGTTTATACCAAAAATGTAGGAACATTCCCTCTCTCTCTCTCTCTCTAACTTTTATTTATTTATTTAGCTTTTTGTTAATGATGAAATTCAGGTTTGTTTTGTTGCTGTTGTTGTGGGTTAATAGATGTAAGTGGCTTGATATTCTGTTAAAACATGACCACATAGTAAGGGAGACAAGTAATGTGGAAAACTGTGTCCCTACGATTCTTTAAAAAGAAAAGGAATATGAAGATTTATGATGGCATTAGTCTTAGAAAACAAGTTAGCATTTACCGTAAGTGGGGATAATCTGAAAATGTGCAATGGGTAGGAGAAGTTGAAAGTGTCAGATTCAGTGACGGGGGAATTGGGTAATAATGAAGAAGATAGAACAGCCTGAAAGGGACCAACCTGGGTGTTTTAGACAGCTTTCTCACAGCTGTAAACAAACACCTGAGAAGGACAATTTTAGAGGAAGAAAAGTTTATTTGGTGCTCCTGGTTTCAGAAGTTTTGGTCCATAGAGAGCCAACTGCTATATTGTTCTGGGCCTACGGTGAGGCAGAACATCACGGCAGAAAAGTGTGGTGCATGAAAACTCCTCCAGGAAGCAGAGAGAGACTAAGCTCAGCTCATCAGGGAGAAAATGCACACCCCAAAGGCAGAGCCCCAGGGACCACCTCCTCCAGCCACACCTCCTGCCTCCAGTTACCATTCATTTAATCCCAGAAAGGAAATTATATCCACAGATAATTTACATGTCAGCCTCACTGTGCCAGTGGACAGCCAGAGATTGCATAAAACTTTATTTCTGTGTGTGTTTATGATGGTATTTCCAAAAACATGATCATGAGAATCTGCAGAGCGAGTGAGGAAGATCCACCCTCCCTACTGTAGCTGAGCATCATCCAGTCTGCTGCAGAGACAAAGGGGTTCAGAAAAGGGAAATTACTCTCTTCTTACATCGTTCCCTGCCTTCAGACTTAGAACTGAATCTTTTTTCTACCTTACTGCACCCTATCTCTCTCCCCTGATCTCAGCCCTTAGACACAGACTGAATTACCCCACAAGCTTATCTTTATCTTTACTCACAGTAAACATATTTTACAACTTTTGCTTCCATACCAGTATGAGCATATGCCCATAATAAATTCCTTTTATGTATGTATATCTACATGTAGACATTTATCTAAAGATATATTTATAGATATCCATCAATATTCTTATACATCTCTGTGCGTGTGTGTGTGTGTGTGTGTGTGTGTGTGTGTGTGTGTGTGTTTCTATATATTCCTATTGGCTGTTTCTTTAGAGAACCCTAAGTAACTATCATTTATGTACCAAGGTCAGGGTAGATGATTCAAGTCTCATGAAATTGGTTGACTAGGCTCTATCTTGGATCTGAAAGCCCCAACACCAAGCTTCCAACTTACATACTGAGACAGCCATTCATTCTGATTCATCATAGTCACATTCCAGGTAATAATTAGAGAATACAATGTGCAAGATATGTTACTTCATGTTAAGAAAACTGCATGAAAATGATACTCATTCAATTTTACTGCATCAAATTTAGTCTGCTCTTCCATTGTTGTGACCCAAGTACCTAACAAGAAAAATTTTAGGAGGAAAGGTTTTCCTGGGTGACTCATTGTACAGAGGTCTTAGTCCATAGATGAGTGGGTCCATACCCCAGGGCTTAAGGTGTGACTGAACAACATGACAAGAGAGAGTGATAGAGGGAAGCAGCTCACAGCATCATATTAGGAAGCAGGGGTGGGGTGGAAAAAACAGAGAACTTCACATACCAGATACAAAATATATACCTAAAAGATATGACCCCAATGACCTACCTCTTCCAGCCACACCCTGCCAGCCAATGGTTACCACTAAATAAATCCTTACAAGGATTTAAGCCACTGATTATGTTAAGACTTTCAAATCCCAATCATTTCACCTCTAATCCTTTGCATTATTGCACATACTGAGCTTTGGGGGAATGTCATCCATCCAAACCATAACAATACCCAATTTCCCAGAAGAGTCATATGAGTGTATTTCGGTCTGGGGAGAACTATGCAATATAATCTCCAAATAAACAGAGATGGGCATAGGTAAAATTTGAGTATCCTATTTATAAGGTAGGAAGAGGAGAAGAGATTTTAGGAGACAACTGGTATTACTGCTATATTTGGTTGGTTATGATTGAAATACAACTGGAATGGTTAGAAAAGAAAAGAAGAAAAGAATAAGATAGGGATTTTTAAATTATTTTCCCATAAAAGGTTTGGCACAGAAATGCAACAGCTGAAGAAAAACATTGAATCAAAAACAATGTTCATTTTTACCTACTTTGCTATTTTTTAATTTGATACCCATATATCTTATTTTACATATTAACACAATGATGGGAATGATCTCAAAGCACAGAAAAAAGAATTGTTTTTGATCCAGGGGATAAAGGTAGTATGTAAGAAGGAGCTAATTTTGACCAAAAAAGATTGGACTCTTTATTCCTTACTCCTGGAAGGGAACAGAAAAGCACCTGAAATGTTCTGCTCATGGGAGCATCTTTGGATATCTGGGGACCCTGAACCATAAAATATAGTCTATACTAACAGTGTAATTTTTTGTTGGAGTAAAAGTCACATGATATCAGTGTGACCTCTGATGTGAAGTGTGGTCAGCCTTACTGGTGACTGATCATGTCTATGTGAGCCACTCTCCAAAAGAACTTTGACCCCCAGACTCAGGTGTGATTCCCTAGTTGGCAATCCTCTATGTGTTGCTATCACACATCAATGCTGGGAGCAATAAGCACTGTCCACAGCACTCTGCCAGAACACAACTGGAGTGTTTCAACTGGTTTCCTTCACTAATCCCAGCATTTCCTTCCACTTTTCCTTGCTCAGAACAAAATGTCCAACGACAGCTTATAGGAAAAGTTTGTTTGGGTTCATGGCTGCAGAGGATCAGGCCATGCTCAACTGAGTCCATTGTTCTGAGTTTAAGTTGAGGAAGAACATTATACCAGAAGAGCTTGGTGGAGGAGCCCTGCCCTATTCATGGCAGCCAGGAATCCGAAAGAGAGAGACGAGGGGGAAAAGGCCATGGGGAAGATGAACCTTTCCAGAGCACATCCTGAATGCCTTAGCTTCTCCAGTGACACCCTCCCTGCCTACAGTTGTCACCCAGTTAGCCCATTCAAACTAAGGTGGACTCATTAGGTTATGGCTGTCACAATCAAATCATTTCTCCTTTGAATATCTCTGCATTAACACAGGACTTTTTTTGGGGGGGGGCATCTTATACCCAAACAATAATGTCCTTTAAAAAATTCACTTCTTCTCTTGCTGATTTTCCTCTATATCCTTTCACTATACAAGCCATAATCATCTGGATAATAGTTTTTATGACTTCTTTATCCCTCTTGCAAACTGTTGAACTTAAGAATGGTCTTAGGCAGCAAGATTCATGTGAATAGTTCATTTGCTGGTCAAAAATTCTGTATGACTTTTTCAAACTCAACACAGGCTATTATTGTAAAGGCTTCAATTGCCAAACTTCATGGGAAGAAATGTCCTCTTACGCCACACTTGACCCACAGTCCATATGGCACAGCCTTTGTGGAGAGTTTTAGTTAATAACTCCGGTATCTACTTAGCCATGTTCTTACGTATATCTCTACTTTCGACCTAGGTCTCCTTCTCAGGAAACCTTGACAATAGTAAATAGGAACATGAGCTCACTTATGGTGGAATTGCAAACTGGTACCACCGCTCTGGAAAGCAGTGAAGAGTCTATTTTTAATGATTGCCTCATTTTTAAATCATCTCCACATCTGTGCTGATACATCTGATCCCCACCAACCCTGTCATACCATTCCCTGGAGGAACTAGACTGAGGGTTAGGTCTCAATGAAAAAGTTTGGGATAAAACTCATATCAGTTTTATCTTATTTATACTATCACATTAAGTGATGAAACCCTCCGTGGCTACCTCCATTTTGGCTCATTGCATTGGCTACTCTAACTCTTGGCAGTTCAGCTGCAACCACCTCAGTTGAGCTTGACATTTGACAATTCAGAAAAACTGCAGAGGCTCCATAAAGGGAACTGGCCAGGCCAAACTTAATGAAGTGGTCATGAATTGTGGCAACATGGAGAAAATTTTGATTAAAGGCCAGGGGACACCTGACGTTTTTTCTTCACAAATTGTTAATCTTGACTGTGATAATTCTCAATTACCCAACTTTATTGTGCTTACTTTATTTTCCCCCTGTTATGGTTTGGTTGAAAGATGTCCCCTACAAGTTCATGTGAGACAATTCCAAAAGACTCAGAGGTGAAATGATTGGGTTATGAGAGTCTTAACCCAAAGGTGAGTTAATCCCCTGATAGACATTAACTGGCAACTGAAGGCAAGCTGGGTGCCTGGAGAAGGTGAGTCATCAGGGGTGTGCCTTTGGGGTACATATTTTGTATCTGGCGTGGAGTTTCTGTCTCTACTCCCTAATCATCATTTGAGCTGCTTCCCTTCGACACACTCTTCTGCCATGATGTTCATTCAGTCTCACTGTGAGGCCCAAGGAATGGAGCTGGTCTTCTAAGGCAAGACAAATACTTCTGAAACCATGAACCCCCAAAATAATATTGTTTTTGTCAAGGTGCTTTAATTACAGCAATGAAAAAGCTGACTAAAACATCCCCTATCCTTCATCTAGAATTTTCAGTACCTGAAGGGGAGCATGTCTTAGAGCAACCTTTGTTGGATATTATGTTTCATGAGACTATTTCTAAACTTGTATGCTGTTAATTGAATTACAGATTTTTGGTAGATTCTTTACAATGGACTGGAATGTTACTTTTGCTGTCAACTTCCTGAAAATTTTCTTTAAGGAGACATTTTGAATTTCATCTAATAATCTTTCATTCTTTCTTCAGAGTATACTATCCTGTATGTTCTTTGCTTACATAGTAAATTAAATTAATACACTTCCTTATTTTGAACCATACTTCATTTCAAAGTTCTGCTTTCATTTTCTTATGCTTTTGAATTTTCTTTGCTAATAACATACTTGGCATTCATTTTCATGTTAGCATTTATCTACTTTTATATCTTTGTTTTTCAGTATCTTTGTCATGGTTTTGTCAGCATTAGACTAATCTTAGAGAATTAATTTTAAAACGTCTTAATTTTCCCCATTCTCTAGCAGTACATTGTTACTGAAGGTTGTAGGAAATGACCCAAAATCCCATCCAAGTCTGAGATTTTAGGAATAGAAATTTAAATATATATATATTTTTCTGTTTTTATTGGCATTTACATTTTTGGGGTACAAATTTGTCAATATGTATTTTCTTAGGATTTAATCAATGTTAAGCAAAATCTTGAAAGACAATACCAGCAAAGACAATATCAAACATTGTGATGCTAAATGGGAACATCTTGACAAATAAAAATTCTCAAAGTCTAAATATTTGACAAAAGAAAAATAAGGTAAACTTTTATTGTAACATTGCCTCTCACTTCTTTAATCTTTGCTAGTTGTGAATTTAATGCAATAATCAAACATCTAGCTATTTATGAAAAACAAAAAAATTTTCCAAATCAAATACATTTTGTGGGACTAGGTGTGGTGACATGCCTTGTCATCCCAGCATATTGAAAGGTAAAACAGGAAGATTGCAGGTTTGAGACCAGTTTTAACTTCAGAAGACTCTGTCTAAAATAAAAAAAATAAATAAAAGGGTCTGGGGATGTAGCTTAGTGATAAAGGACCCTTTGGGTCAATCGCTGGTAAGTTAAAAATAAATAAATATTTAAATAACAGCTAAGTATCGGTGGAGTAACAAGTATGAATTATATTCAAACATGTAATTTAGTTGGAAGAATCTTTTTAAGAAATAAAGGTACCAGGGGCTGGAGCACTGGCTCAGAGTTTGGAATGCTTGCCTTGCATGCAAAAGGACTCAGGTTCAAACTCCAGCACCACATACATAATTAAGCAACTGAGAAAGAAAGCCAGATGGAAAAATAAATAAAATTGATTTTATTTTCTTTTGCTTTCTCCCTCTCTCACAAATAAATAAATAAAAATAAAACTTTCAAAAATAAAGGTACTTTAAATAATTTAATGTTTGGTTATCTAACTAATTTCACAGTGAAGATGAAAGAAGAGAAAGGCAATATTGTATTAAGTATGTATCCTATATCTTTTGTCAAAATTATAAATTATTTTTTCTTTTCAAAACAATTTAACTAAGTTCAATAGTTTTATTTGTCAAAGGGAAAAAATATACTATTCAAGTAAAATACACTGCCACATACTTATGACACAATGGATGTAATTTTTTGTGTTTGTATTTTATTTTTCCTATTTTGCTTCCTTTGGATTACGCAGTATATTTTCAAATATTCCTGTGACTTGTTGACTTCCTTTGGAAAGGAGACCACTAACATTAACTCACAAAGTCATGAGAACTGTGCATCTACTGGGGTGACATTATCTTTTCATTTAGTAAATGCATTTGGATACCTATTGTGTGGTGTCTCATCTGGGTAAAACTATACACATTCCTTGAGCAGGCATTTGAATAGGAAGACATGTTGAATACCTGATAGTTTTGCCCTACATTAGGGAGTTTGTAAATTAGCAATATGGATTTTTTAAAGGTGCTATGAAAGACAGGTAAAAATATCTAACCCTTTTTACATTGTGTAATCTATCTCTGGCTCAGATTTTGTACCTAATAGCTTTTCTCTTCTTTCATAGATAAATTGTCATAAAGCTTGGAATTAACTTTTGAAAAGCATATTTTGTCTAATAATATACTTAGCTTCCAAATGAGGTACTTATGGTTAACTAAACTGGATATAGCATGAACAGTATTTGTAATGTGTTAAGCAACTCAGGAAAAGTCCTGTATGTGCCTTCTCCAACGACTAAGGTTTTCTTTTTTTCAGTATATTAGGGAGGTGACTTCATTACAATAGCTGGAGTCTTACAAATGACATGGAGTGTAGATGTGTATTGAAAATAGACATTGTAGAAATCTCACTTGTTCAGTTTTAAATCAGTGAGTTGACTGTTCTAAAAACCCAAAATTAAGAGGCCCTTACTTCCTAAGGAATGTTTATAAACTATGAAAACAAAAAGTCTAAAAGTAAATAAAGAAAACTATTGGAGAAAACAAATTTCTACCGCTCAATTCTGAGCTTCTTATGTGCCAATAGAGGATATACACACACAAAAGGAATATGGAAGACTTAGGAAGAATGGGCAAAACACCATCTCTCATATTCTTTGTGAAATAGAGGTTGTATTTAGCAACACATCAAAACTAGATGAGGGTTTAGCAAACCTTTATGAAAAGCAAGCTTAACCTTTGAGGGTCACCTCTGTTGCAAGTGCTCAACTCTGACTTTGTAGCAAGAAAAGGACATAGACAACAAGTAAATGAATGAGTACTGCCAGGTTCTAACACAATTTTACTTACCAAAAAAAAACCTAAAACAAATTCAACTGACTTCTGGATCGTAGTTTGCTGAACATTAACTTTCAGTCTTAAATTAGCAAAAATTTTATTTAGACTTTAAAGTGCAAGCAGGAATTTTAAATTGCCTATTTATGATTAAATAATACTTTTACATGATATTTTATAATTATTTTATTTTTTCAAATAATTTAATGAATTGGCCCATTTCTCCTTTTTTAAAAAATATCAAAAAGTCTAAATATTAAAGTCAGTTCCTTTATTTCATATAATTCCTGGATCCCAATCTGCGATTCAAATATATGAATATTCAACTTCAGTTTAGAGTGTCTCAGTGCATAGGAGTTTGACCACAATATTCAAAAGAACCTGTAGACCATGGTTCTTTTTTGGCATATAAATGCTGCTCAAATTAGCAAAGATATAGCAAAATAAAATTTAGATATGATCAGGTTGACATTTCTAAATTCTCATTTGTATGTTCAATTACACATTTTAAGATTAAAGCAATGTTTAAAAAAAAACACACACAGACACTGTTTTAATGGGGCCCTGTATGGTTTTCCAGTATATCTCACTATGTATTTTGTGTCATAAAGGATGAACAGGAAGAATTAGAGGGTAAGCAAGAGGAGACAAGATCTTCCCAAAAGAACACAGAATATAAAGCACACAGTGTGTAGGAAATGCAGGCAGGATGAGGCTTACCTAGATATGAACGGGGAGCTTTGAGATGGACTTTAGGGAGACTTGGGGAGATTAGGGTCCAGATGTCATGGGAGATCCAGGAACTTAGCTTTTAGCCTCAAAGGAAAATTTGAGTGATACAATCTGATATGTATTTACATAGATCTCCTAGGTAAGAAAACGGAGTGCGAATTTTACTCTGTAGACAGTTAAAATAACAAAGAGCTTAGAAAGGGAATCCATAGTAAAGACAACGCAGACCTGGAGAAAGAGTGGATACAGAATCTCACACTTGGGACACATGACACAGAAACCATGCATGAGCAATAGAAAGTAGGGACAAGGTCACTCTGGACCTTCCATCTATGCCAAAAAGAGTAGGACAAAGCATTATTAAATTCTGTATTCTGAATATCATATTAAGTAATGCTGTCTAAACACTATGAGTTAATCAAATTAAATCATTGAGAGGCATTTGCTACTAGCTACATGAGTTAATTAAGGGTACATGGTTATCTTTAAAACCGTTTCAAGATGGTTTCATAAACAATCCAATACCACTACATATAGATATTCCTGAATTCACTTGAACTGTCTTCCTGTGATTATAGTCTGCTTTCATGGTTAGCCTCATAAATACTCTTCTGATTAACTTTTATACATGTAACTTTCAGAGTACTTTCATGGTCTCTCTGGGAAAAAGAAAGTGTGGCATTGAAGAGACCAGAGTGTGCATGTTCACTCTGTCAAAGTGCCAGGCTGCCTTCCATCTTCTGTTTGTACCAGCACTGTAGCACAGTGTCCGTCTCTTTTCATCATTCTTTGTTATTGTAAAAGGAGGATAATTTACTTGCTGAAAAGTGAATATGTCAATAATTTTAAAACATTATGTTTTATTTATCATGGAATTTAAATACATTTATTTTAAATTTATGGCTCTGTTATCTGCTAATGCATCCACTTAAATATTTAGTAATTAGGTGTTATTTTCTTATTTGCAGGACCCACTAAATTTAATATGTGACATGGATTCCATATTGTTTGCCAATTATCTTCTTTTTTTCCTTCTATCTTCCTTATGTTTCCTTTACTTCTAAGATAGATACTGTTAGCTAATAAGCAATGATTTGGATATTAAAATCTCGAATGGAAGTGCATGCTGCCAATTTGCTAAGAGAAACTAACCAGAGACTTTAACAACCTTGAGGAATGGAAGAAGCCTTGAGTGAATTCAGAAGAAAAACCTACTAGAATATTTAGATGGGACCTTTAGATATAAAAAGGTTATGAGCAAGTAGAAGGAATAAAGAAGCGAATGTCATTCAGAATGAAGACAGGTAGAAAGTGGTGGATGAATATTACATGTGAAGAAGATAAAAGCAGGAATCAAACCAACTCCAGGGACTAAGTTAAGCCAGAGAGAAGGCCAGACTCTGATGGCCTTGAGAAAACATTCAAGAGGTCATAACAAGTGCTAATGGAATAAGAAATCTGTCTAAAATTTTCTAGAGAAATTATTTTAAAAATAAATTGATCTTGTAAAAAATATCCAGCCTTGAGAATGAAAGGCAGGTAAACAGGTCAATAATTAGATGATATCTGGACTACCATGATTTCAAATTATTTACTAAAATGTTGAAAAACCGTGAATTAATTTTTTTACTGGACCAGCTAAGATTCTCACATATGCCTTTGAGAACCAAATGGACATGTTGAAATGTTCTTTTCATACGTTTTGTTTTAAATTCATATTTTAACACACGTGGAAAAGATATTTTGGCCAATTGCTAAATCTATCTCTTAGTTTGTTTTTTTGTTTTTTTTTTTTTTCATTTCTTCAGGCATATGGGAGGACGGGAAAATGATATTGCTCTGAAGTTGTTTGATCAGTTTATTTAAATACATAATTCAGAAAGAATGATATGCTGGGAGCCACACTTAGTAGAATATTTTTAAGGTCTACCAAAATCATACCAAATATAATCATGCTTTCACAGTATAATTGAGAACTAGCAAGATGAAGTGTGTGCTTTTGGGAAAGCTCTGGGACAGTAACATTCACAGAAAATCCACAGGAATAATTGTAATGCTAATTATAGTTTCCAATTCATTTTCAGTATCAAAATTATAAAAAATATTAATATGATAATCTCTGTACTCCAGCATCCAAAGTCAAGCCCATTAAAATTCATTTCACAAGTTCTTTTTTTTTTTTTTTTTAACGAGAGAGGGACAGTGAGAGAGACAGACAAAGAGAGAAACAACTTTATTTAGTTTTTCTCATGGCCTTTGTTGGTCCAACACTTAGTTGTGTATGTGGTGCTGGGGTTTGAACTCGGGTCCTCTTGCTTGCCAGGCAAGCTCGGAAACCACTGAGCCACCACTCCAGCCCCATAGCACATGTTCTAAACTGTAAGAAAACGTATCCATTTTTGGAGAGGAAAGGGGGTTGATGTTTTCCTTTTCATTTATTCTTTAGTTTATGCCAATATCATGTGCAGTGTCAGGTTTTTGTAGCTGTGAGTAAACTACCTGAAAAGAACAGCGGAGCAGAGGAAAAGTTTATTTTGACTCACATTCTTCAGTTGGGTCCATAGTCAACTGACTCTTCCTATGGGCTGGAGGTTAGAGCATCATGGTGGAGGGGCATTGGGAAGGAAAATTGTTCAGCTCATAGAAAGTCGGGAGCAGAGAGAGAAGGCGAGGACTCAGGAACAAGACAAAATCACCAAGAGCATGCCTCTAGAGCCCTACTCCTTCCAGACATGCCTCATCTGCCTGGAGGTACCATCCAAGTAATCCATCCAAATTATTATCCCATCAACTGGATTAATCAACTATGGAGGTTACAGCTCTCATGATCTAATCTTTTTATCTCTGAACATTGCTACATTGGGGATCGTGTTTCTAATATATCAACTTTTAGGGGGTCACTCCAAGATTCAAGCAAATATTCAGTGAATACACTATTATACGTATACAGCTTCTATAATAACTATAATTATAGAGTATCTTTATTGAAAACATTTTGCTTTAAATTTATTATATACATGCACCTGTTACTTGTGTGAAAAAAGAGTATCTATGTATACATGCAATTATAAAATATAATGAATTAAGAACAAACTAGACAAAGGTATTTTGTGATCTTGAACACTAAGTACGATTTACAGTTTCTGATGATTCCTAAATTTGTTTGTAATCTATCAGTAAGATGATTGACCATTTAAGCCTCTATACTGAGTTACATATCCAAATATCTGAACTATATCTACTAGAAAGTTCCAATTAAAATTTCAAAATCTCTTGCCTCCAGGGAAGTCATCATGCCAAGGTCCCTATTATTTAAGTCGGTTTCCTTATTTCTAGTGTTTTTTTTTCCTCTCCTCCACATATCCAGTCTTTTCTTCTATAAATATTTCTTTCAGTATTTAATTTTTTTGATATTAGTGCATGTGTCTTTACCTTATATTTCTTTTTGAATTATTGTGGTGTTTGCTATGCTTCTTCAAAATGTAATGTCTTAAATAAAAAGAAAACAATATATTTACTATTTGAGTTTTCTTAATGAAATGGGCTATTATTCTTACCTGTTTCTTTGAAAATATTTAGTCTTGTTTATTTAATTTTGGGAAATATTATGAACTTCTTAATATATATCTGTAATTGTAAAAATAAAAATTTTTTGAAATAAAATTTTATTGTTTACTCAAAGTTAACAGTCTGTAATTCTCAAAAGGACAAACTCTCATTGACAAATTTAAATTTGTTGCTCAAAGACAAAACTTCAAATACTTTGGCCATTTTATTATATACATATTATAGGCTGTCTTCTTTTAACCCAAACTAATAAGGCCCTTCCCATATGAACTACTGCTATATTGTCAAAAAGGTTCTGACTTAGCAAAAAAAGAGAAAAGAAAAAAAAATTTCAGACTTGTCACATGGAGTGGAAATGAGAAAATGTCATGCAGGTTTCTGAAGCTTCACATTAGAATGACTGTCTCCTAGAATTCACCAGACCTTTCAAGGATCTGTTTTTCTTGAAGGCATTTTGACTTGAAGAAAAGAAGCAACATATTTTTAACCTATCTGTATAATACTTATATGAACATTAAATGAGTATTATCTTTTTAACCTAATTAATAACCTGTATTTCAGAGAAGTACATAAGTCTTTTCCTTACATTTTTTTGAATCATTAGTTGAGATTTTTATGTTTCCTTGGTATTAACTTCTCATGTCATGTATCAGCTAAGCTTGGACGAGTTATTCTTAGTTATCTTCTTATTTGCAGTACTGTAGTTATGTTATTCAAATATTAGAGCCAGTGAGGTGGTGGACCATTTGAGATCTACATTTATACCTCCATCTATGGGAAGTTGTATTTATGAATGGAATATATAATTTCCCATCTCCATATATTCATATTGATGAAGAAATTGTTATTTTTACAGCAGTCAAATTACATCCCACTTGGGGATGTCCCTAAAAAATTGGTTTGTTGACAGGGAGATTTAAATCGAGGAAATAGAAATAACTGAGCTTAATATGAGTATATTGCCATACTGCAGATTGTTCCAGAGCACATAATAATGTTTTATTTGTACCATTCTGTAATTGGCACTTATGCATTCCTTTCTCTGAGAGCCCATTAGAAATATAATTATACCAAAACATGATGATATATTTCAGCATCATGGAATTGAACCTTTGCCTTTGGCAACAGTCCCATGAGGTAAACACAAGCTCTGTGAGCAAAATATTTAACAAAAAAGTAAAAGCTTATTTTACTACTGTGGTGTTTTGAATTTGCTTCTCACCTTCCAATCACTTAAAGAAAAAAAATAAATAAAAGGTTCTCAAGTAACTGCTGATACTCCCTGGCAGAAAGTGATCAGTCAGTTACTGATAAGATCTTATTAGCAGCAGGGGCGGGCTTGTGATATTAACCAGCTTGTGATCCTATCTGCTCCAGATAATTATTTCTTTCCCAATGGAAAGCAAGCGGTAACATCAGCTACAGCTCCAGGAATAGACTGTTTTCTGCACTCATTATAATGAGCCATTCTCCTGGAGCATTTTGGTGTCAGGGATGGTTCTGATGGCAAGCATTTTGAAACTATCCCTAATACTAGCTGATTTGTTTGTCTAACAAGGGCTTCCCACAGCATGACCCAAATGATTACACGTGTGAAAAACAGGTATTTGAGGAAAAGTTTTCTGATTTTAGTTTCTATAAACAGACATTGAAAACAAGTCAACCATCCATTTGTGAGAATATTCTAGAATTGTTCGGGCCTGCCTGATATGATCTTTACCATAATAATTCTTTAAATTCAAAATGAGCCAAGGTATCTGTAAAGTAGCTTCCTTTATTTATTTTAAGAAAAGGACAGAGTTTATTTTGTTCTTTAAATATAAGAAAATTCTTTCTTTTCTTTTTTTTTTGTTTTTTTTTTTTTTTTTTTTTTTTTTTTTTTTTTTTTTTTTTTTTGTTGTTGTTGTTTGTTTGTTTTAAGAATGAAGGACAGGGCTGGAGTGGTGGCTTGGCAGTTACAGTATTTGTCTGGCCTGCGCGAGTACACGGGTTCAAACCCCAGCACCCACGTACACAGCTAAGTGTCAGAGCAATGAAAGCCATGTGAAAAACTCAATAAAAATTGATTCTCTCTCTCTCTCTCCCTCTCTCTCACTGTCTTTCTGTCTTAAAAAAATTAACTTAAAAAAATAGAGAAGGACAGTGAGAGAGAGAGACAGAGAGAATCAATTTCTGTTGAGTTTTTCACATGGCCTTTGTTGCTCTGACACTTAGCTGTGTACGTGGGTGCTGGGGTTTGAACCCGTGTACTCGCGCAGGCCAGACAAATACTGTAACTGCAGAGTTGCCATTCCAGCAAAAGAAAATTCTTAGCGGTGATGTAAAAGTGATTTAACGTGTTTCAGAATAACTATATAGCATCTTTTCCTTATTCCCTGTTGAGAAAAAAAATCTGAAGCTTAGGCAGGAAAGATCTTAGTTGTATGTGCAGAAGCTCTTTCTCATGGTGGGGTCAATCCTTATATGAGACATTCAACAATAGGTGAAGTTGTTCTTCAAAGAATCGTTAGTGTGTTTTTATGTGGGTTGTATTATTTAAAGCACTGAATCACAAGGGTAAACAAATACATTTCAAAAGTTTCTTTTAGTCTTCCAGTAAGTAGATTAAAAATAAATCCAATAGTGATAGAAAAATGGAAATAAAAATAAATTTATAAATTGGGGATAGGTCTTTCATAGCTTATTTATAGTGAATTAATATACATGAAAAGAAAATTAATATTTCAGAACAATGTTATTACTTGTGATTAAATGAATGCATAATATTAAGTATATTTCATAGAGAATTGTATTACACTATATATAAATTCTTCTTCAAGATTACCCCTCTTTTCTTTCTTAAATAGAAACAGGCGATTTGCATTAATTTTAATGGTTCAACTGCTTGATTTCTCTCTGCATGAAATTGCATGCTTCAGTTCCTCATACCTGCTGATATAATAATTCATATAATCTCCAGAGATGTCAAGAAGTGACTCAAAGTAAAAGTGAAAACATGTGAACTAAAATTAATGATGATCTCTCACCATTTCCTAATGAATAGAAGAATAAGGTTATCCATTTTGATGCAGAGGTTCTGACTTCTCTGTTTCCTCAGGTGACACTGGCCCTGGTGGTGTTATTACGAGGTCCTTTGGCACTGTGGATTGGGATGGAATTGAATAACACTCAGGTCATCCAGGAAAGAGTCACAAAGCCATACCATGGAACCACTCATTGACTTACTTCATTGTAATAAGCAGTGCTACCAAATATCCTGGAAGGATTCATGCTGCATTCAGAAGCATACAGTTTACAGAAAATAATTATACAGTTTGGAGCTTTTTAGAACAATGTCTTTGAATATTAACAAGGCAAACATGCTTACACAGATCATTAACAGTTTAGTTTATTTGGTAATACACAGGGATTCAACAAAGTAATTTATACTTTTTTTTGTTTTACTGATTTCTTTTTCCACCAAAATTCACCCACCTGACAATGTACACTCAATTGTAGAGTAACTTTTTTTCTTTCCTAATTCCAGAATAAGCAATTCCTTGGAATACCTGAAGAATAATTGTGCCACTGTCTCTTAGATGTTTCTATCAGTTATGGAGAGAATGTCCAGAGATGGCCAAGTGACATCTGAGTCAGTCTTTCCACTAAATTTTCTGAGGGGAAGGAACCTAGGAACAAGAAACATCATTACATTTCCATTACTGGTCCTTTTTTTGGGAGGGGAGTAATCTCAGTGGAAGGGAGGCTATAGAGTATTCAATATTGAAATTGCATCCATTGACCATTTTGTGATAATTATAAATATAATGCATGTGCTATGTGATGCAATGTTTGGCATGCTTATTTTCAGAGTGTTTAAAATGTTGAAGCAGTTAAATGTCACATTTGTGAGCATTAAAATCTCTTCAATTTAAGAGAAAAAAGGAAATCAAAACATTTTTCAAGCCCCAGAGAAATATCTCAACTAAGGATTGGGCATTATGCCACCATGACAGATGGGTAAGGGTTGCAGCCACCAAGCCACATGTCAAGTGTTGATACTGATGTCAGATCTAAGAAAAGACCCCTGCACTGTGTCCTATATGAAATAAAGCCCATATGGGACACAAACGCACCACAGACAATCATCAACCTCTCAAACTGACTGAAAAAAGTTGAACAAGTTTTGAAGCTATCTAGATGAAAAGACAGTCATATCTTCTTTATTAATTGCTTTAGCAGAAAACACGAAATACTATATTTAAATATCCATACCTCTGACTTCATTTTAACTTTCTAGAAACTTCCATTTTGACAGATTCTTCATTTTCAATTATTTTGTAAGTTGACTAGTTAGCAGATATTCCAAAATGTCACACTGGTAAAATCTTTAAAACCTTAAACAAAAAATAAAATGTGTCTACTTGCCAGCGTTCTCATTAAATGGACTCAGTGTGTGATTAAGGATGTTATTTTTCACTTTTGATATGAGCACAATTCATCAGGCTATCTCACTGCAATTCACATTATTCCTTCCTTTATCACATGTAAATGTATTCATAATGTTATTTTTGTGAAGTGAAAAAGGAAAAAAATAGAATGACATATAATTGTCAGTATAATAAAATGGATCTCCTTCGCCAATTAATATTTTCTTTTGTTTCACATTTCAAATATAATTTTAGTTGGCATCTTATGTCTAAGCGTATATATTTCACTACTAAATCATGACAAGGTCTTCAATTGAACTAACTATGAAATCCATCATAGGTTCTTATCAATTCCATTTCTTTTCTTTTTTCTTTTTCCTAGAGAGAGAGAGGGAGAGAGAGAGTGGGAGAGAGAAAGAGAGAATCAACTATATTTAATTTTTCATATGGCTTTTGTTGCTCTGACGCTTTGTTGTGTATATGGTGCTGGGGTTTGAACCCATGTCCTCATACATGTCAGGCAAGCACCCTAACCACTCAGCCACCACTCCAGCCCCTCAAGTCAATTCTATGTGATCACACTTTATGGCTGTGATTTGTTGAATTATCTTAGGCCTGGAACAGTTGCAAAACGGGTATGTAGCAATGATACTTTATCTGTGTGAGCCCCAAGGTTCAACATGCCTGTCAGCAGAATGGAGCTCCAGTGTACCAGTTTCTTCCTCTTTTATTTCCTGTCAGTCTCTGTGTAATCCTCCAATCACATCTGCTTCTGACAAACAGAAATATCAATATTGATGTACAAACCAAGAAAACCAAATCATCATTAATACCTCCATAATTCAAATTTTAAAAATGTCTACATTTTTTGTCCAGAAAAACATTATTCTAAATACCAAGGTTTTGCTAAAGCTTGCTTTAGCATTTATTTTGATGTGATAAATACCCCTTTCATTAAACTCAACTGACATATATTATTATTACAATCAATGTAGTTTGCTTGTTCCATTTGTTTATCCATTCATTCCACAAAAAAATTATTAACAAGTAGAATGACAAACTCTCATAGATATTTGGAATGAATCAGTAAACTAAAGAAGGATCTTTGCCCTGAGAAGCTTATGTTCTGACACAGGGAAAATTAATAGACATACATAACAAATTGTTAAACTATAGAGAAGGTTGAAGTTAAAAAGTGTCAAGAAAAAGAAGTGTTATTTAATATGAGAATTAGAAGGTAGCATATATGTCAATGTGAAGAGCATTTTTGCCAACAATGTACCCTATCTTATTATTTTTCCATCTTTCATGCTTCTAACAGTTATTAAAATGATTCAGTCTACTAATTTTCACTTTAACTGATAAAAAAATTCCTACTTCTTTCTCTTTCTCTCTCCCGCCTTCAATCAATTCATTATATTAATTTATAATTCCTATTTCTTACAAACTACATATGGAAATGTTTATTTCCTTATCTCAACTGCCCTTCTTTTCTTATGAAACACATCTTTCCTACCTTTTTACTGAAGTGTTGGTCTGTATTATCATCGGGTATTACTAATTTATTTAATCAGAAGGAGCCATCTCTCACATATTGCCAATTTTTTCTCCAGTTTGGTTCTCTTTCTAGTAATATTGATATGCAAATACTTTTACTTCTTATATTGCCATTCGTATAAACAACTTTTATATCAGGCATATAGTTTTGTCTCTCATTAAATATGCTGATAGTTCTTTTCTGATACTTCAGTGATTTTATTACCCTGCTTAAGTCAGATGTGACTGAATTTTTTATCATACTTAGGACCATTCAGTGTACATCCTAGGTTGTTATACTTTTGTTTTGGTAATGTTATTTTGAAATTTTCTTCCCAGTTCTTTTAATTTCTACCATGTTTTAGTACTATATTTATTATGTATGTAAGCATAATTTGAACTTTACTTATATTTCCCACTTTTCCATCTGATTACATAACATAGTTTGGCTGTACAATGTTTTTTATGTGTTCAAGGAAAAAATATTTACTTTGTCTTAAGTCTTACTCTACTGTGACTTTTTTTTTTATTGTAAAGAGAGAGGGACAGTGAGAAGAGAGAAAGAGAGAATTAATCTTATTTAGTTTTTCATGTGGCTTTCACTGCTCCAACACTTGTTGTTTTGTGGTGCTGGGGTTTGAACCCATGTCCTGGCGCATGCCTGGCAAGCGCCGTAACCATTGAGCCTCTGCTCCAGCCGTGTGATTTGTTTTAAAAGTGAACTTTATTGATATTTTAAATTCTTTAACTTTATTGATATTTTAAATATTTTAAACATTTTCTAAATGTTAACATGTTTTCACTTTTGTGTGTTCACATAGTCCATTTAATGCTAATTGCTGCACTTTATAGCTTCTGATTTCTCAACTAACTGAACCCAATTGTACAGGGATTTGTTCAATGTTAAGTATATGATTCCCTAAAAATTTCCTGCTTGAAAAGTTTTGCCCTTTGCATTTATACTGCACTTTTTTTCCCTAAAGACTTTTTCTTTCCCCAATGACTTTATAGTCATTATCACTTTTCTTCTACCTCTAAATTTGTAATGGTAATTTATCTAAAGACAGAAACCTTTAAAAATAATAGGAGATATTTGAAGCTGCCACTCCTATATTCTCAGCCCACAATCCCTATATTCTCAAAGTACAAATTCATTTTAAATTAGGAAAGAGTCTTTTGAGAAGTGAGCCCCAGGGCATCCTAATAAAGCAACGCTTTTGGAGACACCTGCAGTCATGACTCACCTAGTCCAGGTGTAGGCCCCACCAGCAGCAAACCGTGTTATCCACAGAAGGATGCTTTTTCAGACTTGCAGAATCCAACAGTTATGGCTTCATGGAGGCATTCACTCAGAATTTAAAGGAATCCTGAAAGTCAGGCAGTGTGTGGCATGGTCACAGTCCATACAAACACCTCCTGATTGGACCACATGTGGTGCTATATGTGTACCCAAAATGCAGTGGAGACCCCAGAAAATTAGAGATGCCAAGAAAGTGGAATGTGTGACTGTATCTGCCTAGAAAGCTACAGTGATCCAGCACAGCTACCGCAAAAGAATAGCCATGTGGGCCAGCAAAGCCATAGTGAGAGAAACCATCACAGCAGCAATGTGCTGGCAAGTTCTTGAATATTAATCCATAACCTCTTATCCACTAACAATATTCTCCTGCTCTCCCACTCTTTCAGCAGTGTGTGTTATGTGTCTTTCTCTGCCCTCAATATTTCATAAGATTGACCAATGAAGACCAGCTCAGGATCATATACTGACTGCTGATCTGTGTCTTTTACAAAGTAGACATTCCTTAAAGATACTACACCCATGACCACTGGAACATCAGAAGACCACGACCCACCCATCAACTCCACCAAAAGCAGGCTCCTTGTTCAGGAGTCAGTCTGATTCCTCACTCAACACTGCTGTTTCCTTTCTTCTCAAGGTGAGGTGCACAACTCCTCACTCATATTCTTGCCTGTATATCGATGCTCATTTCACTTGCATTTGTCTTTACTGTCATTAATTCAGAAAATCTATGTCTGACATTAACAGAGACAGGGCTGTCTGAGCCCACAGGAGGCCATATCCTGCCAGTGTGTCCTCCATGGCTGCCATGGAACCACAGGATTTGTGTTTTCCCTGCTGGGTTTTGGTTTGCTTTTGTCTGATTGTGCTTTACTCTTTTCTTAAACCTGTTTTTGAAATGGGAATGTGGGAATGTTTACCTTGTGCCATTGAATCTTGGGAGCTTGTAGTTTGTGGGTCTGTGTGTGTGTGTGTTGTTGCTGTCATCTTGTTTTTTAAAATATAGAGGGACAGTGAGAGAGAAACAAAGAGAAAATCAGTCTTATTTATTTTTTCATCTGGTTTTCATTGCCCTGACACTTGGTTGTATACGGGGTGCTGGGGTTCAAACACACTTCTATCACACATGTCAGGAAAGCACTGAACTACTGAGCTACTGCTCCAGCTCTGTAGCTTGTGTTTCTAATGTCTTACAGGGGCTTTTTTTTTTTTTTTTTTTTTTAGTTTTCCATGAATCTCAGAGTGATTTTAAACCTAAATTTTTTTAATAATACTAGAATTATTAAGAGTTACAGGACTTTGGGAGATGGAATGCATTGTGAGAGACATGAACTTTTGGAGCTTAGTGACCAAATGCTGTAGTTTTGGACTTACAAATCTCTCTTAAGAGCCTTTGTGGTAAAGGCTTTGTCCTCAGCAGGAAACTACTGGAACCTTTGAGACGTGGCACCTAGGAGAGGTATTTAGGTCATTGGGGGCATGCATTCATAGATTTGGGTACTGTAGTCTATTGTTCTTTCTCCCTTTCATGTAATGATGATGAGGTAAAGAGTTTTACCATGCACTGTTACCATAGTGTGGCCTCACCACAAAACCTGAAGCAAGGAGGCCAACCACTCGCAGACTGAAGCCTCCCAAACTGTAAGCCAAATAAGCCTTCAGAATCTTATTTGCTCAGCAATCTGTGGCAGTAACAGAAAGCTGACCAACCTAGTCGCCTTCTATTTTCACTCATGCTAAGTGAGAAGAATCCTTCCTGGACCAGCCAAATCTGTTCGAGGATATGTTCTAATCATGAAGAAATTTTATTTCCAGATCTTAACTTTTGCACATAAATTTTCTATGAATATTTATGCAAAAATATGGACATGTATTTCCATATCTTATGGGTATATAGTGAGAAGCAGAATGTCTGAATTGTATGGTAAATAGGTACATTATTAATTTTTGAGAAAAAAACAATTTATTCTTCAAGTCGGATGTGTCTGAGACTGCAAGTTCCACTTTGTTTATATTCTTGTTAGCTTTGATATACTTGGACATTTAGATTTTAGCCATTCCACAGAATTCCATGGGATCCAATTATTTTATTTTGCTATCATTAAAAATTATTTTAAACATTTTTTCATATTTTCATTTTTTTATCTTTTGAAATCTCTTTCCCATTTAAATTGGTAATTTGCTTTTCTTGTGATTGACTTTGAGAATTCTTTATATATTCCAGATGTAATTCTTCTATAATATATGTGATTTGCAAATATTTTTTTACAGCGTATGACTTATCCATGTGTTTTCTTGGCACTGTGTTTTGAAGAGCAGACATTTTCAGTGATCCAAAATTTTCAGAAAAGAATTCCCAAATTTTGAAATGTCAGAGTTGCTTTCTTTAAATCTCAATGTCAAAATTTCCAAAGTAGTGAGCATTCAAGAATAAATTTTTTCCTTTGGTGATTCTAAATTGACAGTGTACTAAAGATTAGGTTCTGTTTTACTAGGAAATTCTCTCACAAAGGGCATTAGTGAATATAATTTAACAAATTTATCTGAATATTCATGTTTTACAAATTCAAAATGCACATTATAGATAGATTAATCTTTTTAATAGATCATATCTCCAACTTTTATAATGCAACTCAATAATTTTGCCAATATGGTAATAAAGAAGGAAACAAATATCAGTGTTGTTTGGAGTAGAGCAACATTAATTACAGATCTTCAATCATTTTACTAATGTTTGATTAGTGCAGGACATTTGACTCCAAGGAAAA
>PVKS010033018.1:0-22078 GCA_004027875.1 Aplodontia rufa | reverse complement strand
AAAAAATGTTCTTCATAGGTATAAGAATTATGTCACTGTATTTGGGTTTTTTAGAAACAATATAGGACCCAGAAGAAAGGAAAGGGATCAGGAGAAGGGAGGAGGGAGGTAGAGGGATGTGTGGGGGATATTGAACAAATTGTATTGCTGAATTGTGTGCATTTAGGAATATGTGACAATGAATCCCAACGTTATGTAAAAATGTAATGCACTAATAAAAATAAATGTAGAAAAAAACAAAAACAAAAACAAAGCTTTAGATGTTGATTGCCAGCCATTTCCCTGGGTGAGATAAAAGGTCACAAATAAATGCAGTGGCAGACTGTGTCTACTGTCTTCAGTGGCCACCACCAGCCTGAATGGCAGGAATTTCCAAAGACATGGGCCTATCCAGAGAAACGGAGAGAAAGAACGCATACTCCAGCGCCCTAGTTTTTTTGTTTCATTATTCATTTACTACTATTAGTAGGATTGATGGGAAATTCATCTGATTTTATTCTTAACATCAGCAAAAATAGTTTTTATGTCCATGCTATTTTATGTTATGGGTATGATACTTAAAGATGTGTTCACTTTCAAAATAAAAACAACTAGTTGAATTATTCTGATGATGATGATAAACTAAACATATATTAATTTGAATTAATTGACAGTGACAATTTGAATTTGTAAAAATTGAAAAAAGGTAACATCATTTTTTAAAAAATGAAACATTGTCTTATTTCTAATTCTTGACATAATTTGAACTACTAACAATGAAGAATTTATCAAATCGATGTGGTTCTGGGATGGGGCTGGTGGTTAAAAACTCATTTCTAATTACCACATTGATGAGTGACAAACAAATGATAGTAAAGTACTTTAAAGAAATAGTTTGATTACTTCATTTACACATTCTCCATGAAATCCATTTTGTACTGGTAAATCACGTCTTTCAACTTAAGTCAGTTGCACAATATTGGGGAAAGAGCCCAGCATTATGGATTAGGAGACTTTGGTGCAGCAAATTGCTACTGCTGCTATTTCTATTGATTAGTAATACTGTAGCAATGGACAGATTAACTTCCCTGTGTTTCGTAGATAAAGCACTTTATCAAGAGGTCTCTAAGGCTCTTATTATTCAATAGCTAAATGAATTTTATTCTGCTTTTAATAAGAAAACCTTAAGTTGATACCACAAACTCCCTCAAGCGAGCATTTTGAATTTCTATCGTTTTAAAACATGCACAGTTCTCGGCTGTGTTCTCTGTCTACCTAGAAAGGTCACTTGAAGAGAAAGACTTAACTGCTCTGCTCCCCCCATGTGCCTGAGGACTGGGCGATCACTCTGGAGAGGGGTGCCCTCACTGGCCAAGGGGAAGCCTGTTCTAGAGCTTTGGAGAAATTATTTTCAATTGAATAAATCAACAAATATCTGTTGACCAGCTGAGTGCTATGCAGTATATGGAAGAAAGGATAAGAACTAAGGCCTGTCCTTGAGCAGACAAGACGCTTGAGAAACGCCTATTTTGAGCCCATACTTGAGCCCAGTTGCCTGATATGCATTACAGGCCTTGCGAGGCACTCAGTGGGGCTTGAAGAAGACTGAGTGCCCAATGGGAGATGCTCCAGCAGGCCTGCATCTTGAAGGATGGAAATATTTCCCCTGGAAAGGGGGAGTGAGGAAAGCCAGTGCCGGAAACAAGGGTAACTCTTAAACAGAACCAGTCTTCGTGGTCCCTTCAGTGGGACAGTGAGGAAATGGCCTGCTTAGAGGGTACAGGTGGGACGGGAAATAACTGTGGGTAGGGTGGGTATGCCAGATACAGAGGGCCTCACAGAGTGTGACCATAGTCACACTTTAATTCCATTATAGGCTTTGCTAATTTAACTGGATATGATTTTCCTGTGCCGGTCAAACTTTCTTACATCGTGAAAACATTGAATAAAATCATCTGAGATAAGTGCAGATATTGTCTTTCCTAAGTAGCATTGGCTGTGCAATCCTTAATGTGAGGAAGGGGTAAGCCCTGCAAGTGGCTATCCTCCTAACATGTGCTCAGCAACATTCCTTTGTTCCCTCAATAAATCTGTGTCATTACTGACAATGTGTAAGTCAACCAGAGGAGAAACAGCCTATTGGATGACAGGCTTAAGTGAATCTTGCTTTAGGCCCTAATGGTCAACATATGGGCCTCTGTCAGCCTGAGTGGCAGGAATTTCCAAAGACATGGGCCTATCCAGAGAAAGAGAGAGAGAGAACGCACACTCCAGCTCCTTTCCTCCAGGTCCCAGAGGTGTGGGTCTGGGAACTATTATCGAAAGCCCTCTGTTCCTCCTCTGCTGTCAGGAAGATGCATGTTGGTGGAGACAGAAATGTTTTTACTGTGGGAACCCTGACTCCATTATTAATTTTATAGCCTTAGGGATGGCATGCTCGATTCTGTAAAGTTCCCTCAGCACTGCCTGGGCACTGCCTCACCAAAGAGTGTTATGTGGTCCCTAACATACATGATTTAGAAACTCTGAGTCTTCTTTTTTCCCTGGTGCTTATGTGAGCTCTTGTGTGAGTCAGGATGAGGACAGCACAGACAGGGAAGGAAAAAATGCTTATCTGGCCATAAGCAGCTCCTTGCCCTGGCTGGGGCACTGGCACCCTCACAGACTCTGCCTGTGTCTTCTGGACTCTGAGTTTAGGCAGAAGATCTCAATAATTATTTGGGGTAAAGATGACAAGAGGGCAGGAGCCTGAGCCCCTGATACTTTCATCTAGGAGTTGGGCTCTGTCTCCCACCAGTCTCAAATGGGGACACACTTCATTACCAAAGCAATGAAATGATCTAGTCTATGCAGTGTTCCATACATTGTGAATCTCTACCTATAACCAAAAAGAAAAGATGATATAAAAAGGGAAATAGAGGGCAAAGAATTTGAAAAAGGAGAATGAAGGAAGAAAAAAGGGAAGAAAGGAATGAATGAATGAACTTTCACCCCACTCGGTTTTGAAAAATTCTCCTTTTTGGGCTTATAGCAGATAGGTGTAGCTGGATTTTTATCCCCTGTGTTTCCCATAATGGCCCAAGCAGGGGTGACTTACTCATTATATATATACTGGCATATTAGTGGGGGAAATCTAAAATTCTATGTCCCAAATATTTAGAACCAAACAGGCAGATCATAAAACTGTATCTCCCTTTCCTTAAGTGTGTGTGCGTGTGTGCACACGTGCACACACGCACACACACATAGGATTTTGATTCTGATTTTATTTTAAGCATAATGGTGAGGCTCTTTGCTTCAGAAAGATTGATCGGAGGTCTGTAAGACAATATGGCCCTACTGATATCAATAATAATGAGCCTTTGTTATAATTCCATTAAAGGAAAGCAATACAAGCAAATTAGGTATAGATTGTGCCCTCTGGAAATGCTCTTTTCAGAGTCTTGATGAAACGGATCCACCTTCTACTAAACGGCAGCAAGCATCCAAACTGCCCTTCTGCCCTACAGTCTGTCATTAGATCTAATGAGATCCAAGTCCTTAAGCAGGGCCAATTTGTAGCGTATGGCTTGGCGGCCTCATCCTCTCCTACTTCACAGATGCCCGGCCTTCCTCAGCCCATTCCCTGCAGCTCTGATACCTCAGGGTGCCCATTAAGGCTCCAGGCTGTGACTTCACCCTTGTTCCCACATCAGTGACTCTCACTCCTCGAAAACTCTCTCATCCTGCTTCTCCTGGGCCCTCATTATGCCCTTCATGGCAGCCGGTGGAGAGTGGCGTTCAGATACCTGTGTGTGCCTGCGTTTTCTAGCTGAGCCTTGCACTACTCAGACGTCTCGTTGCCAGTCTTCATTTCCTTCACTGAAACCTCTTTAAGTTAACACAGTGTCAGTGCTTACTGCTGTGTTTGCTGGTGTTGAGGTCACTTCACCGAACAATCCCCCTGTTTAGAGTCCAGGCCAGTTTCCTGCATTTGGGGAACCCTGTGAGCATCACACAAGACCTTCGTTAGGCTTTGAACCACGGTGGAAAGAACACCAAACTAATGTCACTATAAGACCCGCGGCCTGATTCAGGAATGAGACCCCCTGACCCCCCTATCCCCCTAAGTCTAAAACCCGGGAGGGGGATAAATGACTCTAATGTATGCTAAAGTATTCATATTTTGCTAAATGCAGGTCAGCGGAAGTAAAGAATGTTTACTGGTGAGCAGGGCTTATGAACAAAACACAAAAAGTTAGAAATTCAGAGTCACCTCTGCGACACCCAGTGAAAGTAATTTTCACATCTTTTGGGGGCTCACTCACACCTGTGATTTCAGTTACCACTTTTATTTGGCAATAAAAATTGCCAAATCCATGACTCCCTCCCCACCCCTTGACTGAGGCCCAGACAATGTTTGCAGTGAACGTTTGCACCCAGATGATGCATGGTCACAGCAAACTCAACACGCTGGAAGCACACTCATTAGCATTGCTCAAAGTTGGTCCCTCCTACGCATTTCCCATGACTCCCACCATCAAATCACCCAAGCCGGAACCTTAAAGTCTCCCCTCACATCTCTAGTCTTCCTCTCCATCCATCGGTCACCATGTCCCGCTGCTCCTGCATCTTTGACTTCCATTGTCCTCTAACCTCTCGCATTGCACTCCCAGATCTTAGCTGCCTCAAGTCCTGCCCAGGGCACTGGATGGCTTCCTGCCCTCACTCTGGCCTGCTGCCCTCCACCCAGCTCCAGCACACTGCTGATCCTTCTGAAACAAAAATAATAGTGTTTCCTTTTGTGTTAAAACCCTCAATACAATTCCTTGGTCCTCAGGTTAGTTTAACCCCCTTGACATTCCTCTAGGCTGTCCTCCATGAGCCCTGCTCACTGCTCCAGCCTCAGCTCTGGCCTCTCTCCCCTTTGAACGCCCCATTCCAGCCTGTGGGGGACCTGCTTACTGGATTCACGGAGATTTGCTGCTTTCAGCTTGGACTTCATCAGTCCTCTCCACTGTGCCCTTTTTCGTCCACTTTGTTATCAAGTTTCTTGAAAACTTTGCCCGCATTCTGTGTCCCCACGTCCTCTGATTCACTCTTGCACCCACTGCATTGTCCCTATCATCCACTGAAACTGTGCTCACCAAAGGGCACCAGGCACCTCTTGCTGTGCAGCCGTGTTCGGTGTTCTACTTGTCACCTCTACCCCTGCCCCATAATTCAGTAGATCACCACGTTCTGTGGTCCACCCCTGGCCTGTCGTGTAATGGTGCTGTTTCTGTCCCCAGTCATTGTTTCTTGCCTGGACTGTTGCACAGCCTCAAGGTTTGCCTCCCTGCCCCAAGCCACTCCTCCAGACTTATAATCTGGTATGTTTTTCCTTCATTAAAAATCACTTGCCACCCACCATGGAATAAAATCCTAGCTGTGGCAAGGCATGAAGACTCTCTATCCTGTCACTCCAGTCTTCTTTTATGTGCTTTTTGCCTAATAAGCATCCTGTTCCTTGGCACTCTTGTGAACTTGTCCTTGAATCTGCACTCTTGTGAACTTGCCCTTGGAATTTCTGCTAGGAGATTTTTCTCTTGTTCTCAATATCTTTCACCCTGCTTCTTCTCTGCAAATCTTTTACTCATCCTCTATATTCTATCTTTAATGCCACCTTCTCTGTAAAACCAAGCAGTTGAAGGCCCTTTTCTCTGGTCCTGTTTTCTACTACCAATACCAAAAATACCATTACAATAGGCTCAGCTCATGGCCCCTTGTACTTAAGTTTCTTTGGGCAGACTCTTTTCTTTGTTCACTGATAAAATTCCAGACACTCAGAACTGTGCCTAGCACATAGTAGGTACTCAATAAACACTTGCTAGGTGATTGGATGGTTAACATTTATTGAGCACTCGCTCTGCCAGGCGCTTCCACATGTTATCTCACTCCATCCCACACGAGCCCTTTGAGGAAGGAACTGCTTTTATCCCAATTTTGCATGAGAGGAAACCAAAGCTTAACAAGATTAAGTAACTTGCCCACAATAACAGTTGACACATATTAGCTCTAGCACTGAATCCAGAATAGTCCATGCTCCAAATAACTCCCCTGAACTGTCTTTGAGCTTTGTCTGCTGTGGTACTTTGCACATGGCTCTACTGTGGTTTTTGCTAAGTCCTGAGCGAATGAAGCAGTTACCCAACGCCGTGGGAAGTACCTCTGCACACACACTCATGCCGCACTACGTTTTGAATGCCCTGAGAATAGGCACTGGGTCCTATTTATTTTATTCTCTCCCTCCCAAGAAACCCCAGGCAGCCAACACAGCATCTTACACATGTTTGTGTTCACTAAATGTTTATTGAATGAAATAATGGGCGTTCTGTTTAGAGGCAGCATTTGGCAGCCAGTCCTTTTTTCACAATCAGTGATTTTGAGGATTGTCCTGCTGGTTGCCCCGGATCCAGGCCCAGACGCTGCCTCTTCTAACCCTTTGCTTCTTCAGCATGATGTAGGCTTGGGGCCACCCCTGGCTGACCCACCCTCCACCCTGGCCCCGGCCCTCTTCCATCCTTCCTGTCCTCGTGAAATTCCTCTGCCTGTCTTCCTGCTCTCCGAGGCTGATCATGCAGAGTTGTTCGGCCCCCACCCCTGCTCTGCTTGACCCCATGCTCTGGGTGAACCTTGCTGCTTCCCTGGTCATTCTGCACAGGCAGGGCAACACGACATTTATGTAGATAATTCTAACACAGTGGATTGTGATAAACAGAGTGTCACGAGGCACTGTACAAATTATGAAGAGAGAGGCATTCCTTGTTTGATGAGAGGAACTGAAAATAAGCTAAATCATGGTGTTTTTCATCCTAATATGAAGTTTTTTTTTTTAAATAAGGAGTTTGGCTTCTCCAGTTTGTCCATCATTTAACATTGTTGATTGCAAGTGATAGGAATGGGAGCATTTTAAGCTGAAAGGGGAAAATTATTAGAAGGATACAGAGTCTCTGGGAACCCAAGGGTTAGAGTCCAGCCAAGCCTCCAGGAGAAACGGAACCAGAACCAGAAAACAGCCCAGCACCAGGCAGTATTCCCTTTCCTTTTCTCTTCCCTGCTATCTCTGCACATTTGCTTTCTCCCTGTCTCTCTCTGGATCTCTGCTAGTTCATAGACCTTGTCACAGTACATGGCTGCTAATCGCAGTTTGTGTGTGGAGATAGTGACGCTCAAAATCACAAATCCCCAGGGACATCTGCCTGATCGGCTGCACACGAATGAGTCAGGTGTCCACCCCTGGTCCACTCATCCAAGGCCAGTGAGCAGGATGGTGCACAACATGGCCGCTGGGTGTGGAGCTCAGTGAAAGAGAAGTAGAAAGGATCATTGTTAGCTGAGAAACTCTCCCAAAATGTCCACTACACTTGATTCTGCTGTCTGATGATGCTCTTGTAAAAGACTTCCATCGGTTCCCCAGGAATAGAGCAAATTAAGAGGCTTTCTATCTGTTTAATTGCTAATTGGATTACTAATTAGCAAACAGTACTCTGATTAGCCAAAATGACTTGCCACTAGTAATTCCTAGCAGGTTTTTGATGCCAGTTTTGTTCTCTGAAGGCCAGAAGTCCTGACCTCAGCAGAAGCCACCTGCAGGTCTCAGTGGCCTGCTAGATTCTCAGGATAAGGGGAGGTAAACCTCCTCTGGGTTTCACATGAATGATGTGCATCCTGCCACCAGAAACCAGAGTTCTAGTCTTTTTCTAATAAGCCAATATAAGTATGTCTGGGGAGATGGATTTCCCTCCCTTTAAAGGTTCCATACTCCTACAAATTTGGAGAGTACTATCTTTGGTTACTGTTCTTTAATGTGGTTTGAGGTTGGGAGAGAGGGAATCCGGATTTGGCTTTGCCCATCCTGTGATACTTCAATCCAAGCCTGGGTAAGGATTCTCTATAATATTTATTCAACTCAAAAGTAGGAGAGCTGAAGAATTCAGGTTGCCCAAGACAAACCCAAAGTTTCATGTCCAACCTTCCTGGACTCTGTCCTCCTGGCCCTTCTAATCTCCCTGTATCTGCACAGAGTAAGGACACACACTGCAAGGACCCACAAAGCAGGTGACATTACCAGGCTGTGTTGAGGTGGGGCCGAGGCTCTGTCCTAGAGCATGGACCTCCCAACTCTTGTCCTCCTGATGCATATTGTAATCCAGGCAGACACTTTCAGTGACACCTCCCTGGCTTGTCTTCCAGGCTCCCTGGGTACAGCAGGCCGTGTGTGCAACCTGACTTCCCGAGGTATGGACAGCTGTGAAGTCATGTGCTGCGGCAGAGGCTATGATACCTCCCACATCACCCGGATGACCAAGTGCGAGTGTAAATTCCACTGGTGCTGCGCCGTGCGCTGTCAAGACTGCCTGGAGGCCTTGGACGTGCACACGTGCAAGGCCCCCAAGAATGCCGACTGGACGACCTCTACATGACCCCAGAGGTCCTCATCTTCCACCTTCCTTCCCGCAAGGACTCCATTGGATCTGCAAGGACACTGGACCTCTGTGTTGTCTCGGGGTGGGGGAGATATTCCCTAAGGCATGTGGCCATTGTCTCAATAGAAGTCCTTCTCCCTCGCTGGGGACCCCAGGACTAAAGGCCACATACTGCACATAGAGTATACCTTATTCTTCCTGTCTTCCAGCATCCTGGGGTCACCTCTCTTCCTGGTGAGTCCTCTTTGCAAATGGCAGGAAGGCTCTTAAAAGGGAAGGACGATGGGCCCAAACTACTGCCACCTAAACTCTTCTTCTTTCTAGAACAGTTGGCCAGGGGTGGGGGGGAAGAGTGTCTCAAAGTAGCTTTCTCTGTATCTTCTAACAAATGCTCACAGCTAAGAAATTCCATACTCCCCTCTGGGAAATGAAGCAATCAGAATCAACTGCCACCAAATTAACTTTCATTCTTGAAAAGACCAAGCAAAGCTTTTGTCTGATCAAGTAATGTCCACAGCCACCATCCCCAGGGATAACTGGCAATTGCTTGAAGAAAGGATGGCTTGCAATAAACTTCAGTTTTAAAATGCATATTTTCAAGGCATTTATTGCCATATTAAACTCTTATGTAACAAGATGGGAGTGTGCGTCCTTTGGTTCAGTGGTATTTTGAATATTCTCAGTAGCCAAATCCTCAGTCAAATGCATGACTGTCCCCTCAATATAAAAAATCTTTAGGAATAAGGCTTCTTTCTCACTTTGGATCTGAAGGGAATTCACAGGATGATGGAACCACCTAGCCGTGTTCTGTAACTATTGGGTGAATATGGTAGGAAATAATTTAGTGAATGGAGTATCAGAAAACGTGTTTATGCTGATAAATAAAGAAAGAAAGGGGAAATTCCTATCTGGTCTTATGCATCTGACCCTTGGAACTTTGTAAATGAAACAACTTTGAGAATGAAAACTTTGGGGATGACAGGACCGGCAAACCAAAATGCTGACAGATAAGTTTCCAGAGCTAAGCCATGCCCAAGACAGCCTTTACCAGACACTGATGCACAGGAGAGGTTGGGCCACATATGCTAAGGAGCCTCAGCTAGTACCCATCACCCTTCAAGTACATTTTAAAGATCTGTCACTTTTAATTGTGTTTATTTGATGCTTACAAGATGACGTGATACTGTAGCCTAAAGCAAATGACACATAGCTTTGCCTGTAAAGTTGGTAACCCTACTATATTGCATTTCAAACAAATCACAACTTGGAGTCTATATTTAAGGGACCCAACTGTAATTATGGGAACATCAATATGCAAATAGTGGTTGACTTCTACCAGCAGCCAAAAGATGACATTCAGGGAAAATTAAGAGGTTGCTTGTCCCATTTTTTATATTAAATAAGAGAAAGGTGTAATCTACCAAGCTGTTTCTCATTGCCTGGTGCATTTTGGTTCTTGCTCTAAGTATGATTTCTTTGAAGAGCTGCATTAACTAACAGGGTATTTCATTATATGCATCTAGTGTCAAACCGTTGATGCTTTTTCATTCTTTCATGCTTTGGACTTGGTTTTTTCTGTCCTTGCTGTGGGTCATTTAGATTGAGGCTTGTGGAAAACAACCTACTAAACGACTTTGTTGTAATTGACATTTGCTTCCTAGCCTCTTAAAATGATTCAATTTGTCCCTTTCCAAGCCGCTAAGTTAGTTGTCATATTTCTCCAATGTAGATCTTTCCTCTTTTTATTCTACAGATTGAGAGGGCAGGAAGAGGGGAGCAGGACAGTGGCTGGTTTGGACGCAGTGTGTGGCAGGCCAGCTACACTGAGGCATGGCATGGACTTTCATGGGGTCCCAAAGCCATCAGCCCTTCTTGCTGATGAATTGTGAAATCATAAATCCATGGGTATATTTAGGGTGGGGGAGTATCTTAGAGGATGTGTCAGCTGCCACCAGTATGGGGAAATGGAAACTAAGAGAAGTGAGGGAATCTATACAAATGCCAGCCATTCTCCAGTAACGCATCTCAGCGGGGCCACACTGCGAGGGATTTGAGAAGGTTAAGCACTTCATCCACTCAAGGACACTCGTTTCTCCCAGAATTACCTCCATGCACCCCGAGTAATTCCAGCTTCCAAAGGGATGTTCACTGTTTGTTTTCGCTCTTGGGATGTTTAGATCTGGTCTTCTTTTCACACTGAAATGCATCCTTCCTGAGAGTAGGAAGGGGACAAGGCCTATTCATCCAGTTTATTTACATAAACTGTCCTATATGAAAGGGAGACTGTGGCAGTCCTTGCCAGTGGCATAAGAAATGCTTTTACTTCTCAAAGTATACATTTATATTTAAAAGAAAACTTTAAGATAAATGAAGATAATTTCAAACTCATTTTCTTTAGGACTTGGTAGAGGATCATTATTCTAGGATTTTGAAATACCCTAAGTTCTTGATTACTTGAGGCTTTTAAGGGAATATTTGGCACAAAATTTGCCCCTAAAGTAATAATAATGATGGAAAAATCCGTCCAGGCCAAATTCCCTCTCAATACAATTCTTATTATATAAATTGATCTTTTCCCAAGATAACCCTATTCATTTTCTGCAATATCTGAATTTGTTTCCATAGATCCTGACTAGTTCACTGGAGTTCTCTATCATCTGTATGTGACCTTCAGGGTTAGCATTTAAGTTTCTGTCTCCCAACAAATTGGCTTCACTGACTTGGCTTCTGGTGCTGACTGGTATTTGTCTGTATTCTGGGAATAATCTTTGTCAAGATACATTCGATTTATAGCCCCTTCTTGTCTGAAAGAGTTGTAAGAGGCCAAATTCCCCCTCAAATGATTCAAGTTCAGGCCCAGAAGCCCCCAGCGACATGGTCCCACTTTGCGGGAGCCCTGTGCCTGCTCCATATCGGGCATGTTGCTGAGGGGAGAGGCAGAGGATGGGGATCCCCAGAATGCTCACCCTTCTCCCTTATCCCGTGTGACCTCATTGAAATAGATACCTGACAAGAAGGACCTATCAAATGGCAATTTGATCTGGGTGGGACCAGATAATGAGAAGGGGCAGGAGAGGAAAAGCACCAGGTAGCTTTTGCCAAGTGACCAGCAGTCTTTGATCCTGGGCAGTGGCATTTTCCACTCTTGTTGGTCACTCCCGCTCTTCTTCCTGCCTCTTCCCTGTCCCTGCCACCCAGCACTTCCTTCCTCAGGCTCAGGGCCCCAAGCCATGACTCAGACCCTCCACATGTATAGTGTAACCCTGCTCCAGGTGGCCAATGCGAATTTCAAGAGGTGTTTTGAAATTGTCAAAACTACATTCCTTTTTAGTGAAATTATTACAAAGCTTGAAAAGATTCAGGCATCACATTCCTTTTCCTAAGACAGTACCTTTAAAGTCAGAAAATCCAGTTTCACATTGAGTGGATTGAGTGTTCAGGGCCGCATTTATTTAGCAAGGAGCCCTGCCATCGTCTGTAGGAGACCTAACGCAGGCTGTGTCAGGAGCGGTGACATGACCGTGCACGTGCTGGCTTGATGGCAGTTGCAAGCCAAGATCTTGTTATTACTTCTCAGTTATGAAAGGCAGGCCTGGGGCAAGTGCTGTCTCACTCAGCTGAAAAACATTCATCTCCCCTCTTGCCTGCTCTCAAAATAAAGACTCGGAGAAGCATCCAATGGACCAGAAACTTCTTTTGTGTCTATTTACTGTAGTTGGACCTAGGTTTCCCTATCCTAAGAGCAAGAGTTATGCTGAACAAACAGACCTCATTTGTCAGGCTGGTGCTGAGCTTCTCAAAAGCAGTCTGCTGGTTGTGAACCGACAGCAAAGGTGTGCTGACTTTTACCTTCTCCCCTAGCCAGAGAAAAATTTCACTCATCCATGAGCATGTATGTTCTTCACATTTTTCTGGGGATCAGCAAGGTGACAGGTAGCTTGCAAAGCCCAACATGATCCTTATTTTTTCTAAATCATAGTTGTTCCAGCCCTAGCTGTTTTTGTCTCCCTGGTCTTCACATGGATTCCTGTTTAACCAAACCTCCCACTTCCACGAGCTAATAAAAGTGTCACACAGATTGTACAAAGAGCTATTGTTATTTACAAGTCTACATTTTCTGTAAAATCAAAACATAATAAAGTGAATTTTCAGTGTTAACTTTGTTATTTTAAACTTATGGTAGTCTTGCCAAACCCTCTGGTGAAAAGAAATCCCTGTGGGTTATGGAAACTATTCCCTTGTCTTTTCTCAGGACCACCCTTCAAACTCCATCAAGAGGCATCTTTCAAGTTTCTAAAGACTTTCAGGGGAAGCAATTGACTTAACCTTACTGATAGCTATTCTTGTGGGTGAATGGGTAAGGCTTAAATTCAGGACTGAGAGTTATTCCATATTTTTCTCCCTGTGTATTCCTGTGGGTGCCACCTGGGAGCTGGCCCCCTCTTGGTGCTGGCATGCTTTGGCAGTGTGTATAAATTCAGCGTCTTTCCACAGCGGCTAACCCATTCCTGTCACCTCCCTGAATTATTGCTTTCCCTACAGGTACTTGCTCATGGCTGAAATAGCATTTTTTTCAGCTTGATTAGAAACATACAAGATCCCTTCCCCCTTTATGGAGATCTGTGCATCCTGAATACATCAGCTGCTTATTTCAAACAGAAAAGAACCCTCAGGAAATGGGAATAAACTCTTCTTCAGCAAGCACAATCCAACCCTCCATTTTCTCTCCTCTGGTGAGCTGCATTTTGGGGATGACCTGATTTAACAGGCAGGTCCTGCGCTCCAAGTGTCCCAATGCAGCCCCATGGTTGGGCTGCTTACCGTCCTTCAAAGATGTCACCTTCCCTTCCAGAAACTCCTGGATAATCAGAAAAAGAGGTGATGCCTGTTTCTCCATGTGTTTTTTAAAGAACGTTTCCCCAAAATAGTCTGCCCATGAAATTGTGCTTCTATCCAATCCATTGTGTAAGGGAGCTGTCCTGTACAGTGTAAAAGATGTCTTTACCTACTAGATGTCTGAAGCAACTCCCTTGGCCCCCAGTTTTGACAACCAAAAATGTCTTCAGACACTGCCAAATATCCCTCCCACCCTGGAGGGGAAGGGGATGGAGTGAAGGTAAAATGGCTCCCAGTTGAGAACCAGTGGTCAAACATTTTGGATTAAGTGTTCAATTGAAATGCAGGCCAGTTTCAGTTCCAAGCACCTCACTGGACATTAGCTGAATGGGATTAATTCTCAGTATCAGACTGGCTAGGAAGAAATCTTTTGGAAAACGTGCAATTGTAGAAGCCCTTAGACTTGAAGCTCATTCAGGCCTACACTGTTATGTCCCTGGGACCAGGGAAGCACACAGCTCCTGGGTTTCTGCGGAGGGCATTAACTGCAGGAAATCAAACAAAGGATGGGAGGTTGATGAGGAGAAACAACAATGTGGTTTTTTAGGAGCTGGAGGCAGAATTCTTAGGAAATTCTCAATTTCACAACACTCAGTGGAAAAAAAACAACAAAATCCCCAAGATGTCCAGGAAGGTGGAGGAGTGAGAACATTATAGCTCTCATTATAGCTCATCAAATAGCTGAATGGTACTGAGTTTTTCAGGACAGTCAGAGGGGACGTTAGTAATAAAGAGACACTACAAAATGGAGAAAATCTGCATTTTAAGCAAAGAGATAAGAAGTTCCATCTTCGGGTCATGACGTCAGATGCCCCTACTGCAGATGACCCAGGCTTTGCAGGGGTGATTCTTAGCAGAGTGAAGACGTCAAAGAGCTGTCCAAAATGAGTTGACAAAGCATGGGACAGCACAGGCAGGAAGTGAGCTGAGATGGAGAGGAGAAAGCACTTGCCTGAGTAATGGACAACAAGAAGGGCAGCCCCAGCTGGCAGGAGGACTTGGGGCAGATGACAACCTGCTTACTGAAGGCACCCGAAAGCCTGTCTTCCTTGACTTGACCACTTTTCAGGGACCAAATGAAATTCACATTTTATGCTGCCCAAAGAATTGAAAAACAGACAGGAACCACTCGGGTGAACAAACAGCTCCTGGTCTGTTTCTTAGTGGTGTTATCTAGCTCCACATAATAGCAAGAGTCATATCTGATCAGCATGATCAATTTAACATTTAGGCTATTTTTGGTCTCAACTGGAGCTTTGTAATTTCCAAGTAGTGACTGAGGCTGTGAAAGCCCCTGTAATTGAATCATGGGCTCTGGATTTCCCCAGGCAGTCCACTCAGTCCTGTTTTAACAGCATCACAGGCGAGAGGAATCACATGACTGCCCGTAAACCCGTTCAAAGAATTAAATGACAAAGATGCATCCAGTGTCTCCAACCGTTGTTCACAACCAATGCACTGGAGCAGGCTAGCAAGTCTCGCAAGCCCATCTGTAAATGGTTAGGGGCTTTGTGTTACAGGTGGAGGTCCCACACCAGCCGAACAAACATTAGGAAATACAGACAACTAAATTTGAATTGGAGCCTCTGAAAGTCCACCCGCCCATATAAACTTTGGCATCTGCCCCTGGGCCATTATTCTCCAATAGTAAGGGAGGCCTTGAACTCTGAGTCGTCATTTTGGAATCATGCTTAATCAAGACAAATATTCCCAGCCTCAGAGCACGACTAGGAGAAGGGAGTAAGGGTTTAATTTTCCTATATATTGCTGTAACTATAAACAATGCCTTATCTTCTCAACAACTCTCATGAAATAATAAGCACTAGTGTTTTTAAAAGTATTTACACCAGCCCTTGGAGATTTTATTAGAGTCATGATTCACAGATGAGAAATTTTCCTTTTCTACAGGGTTTAGTAATTGGAGTAAGAATTACTCAGTAGACTGTCTACATAGACAAATGAATCTGAATGCTTCTTTCCTTAACCATTCATTGGTGAATTTCTTTTAATTTTTCCAAACCGACTAAATGATTGAGTCAAGATGATCCCTCTGCTTTGCATCTCATAGAGAGAATTCAAAAGTTATTTTAAATTATGTTTTTTTTTGACATGAAAATATGACACTTTAACAGAACAGTGAGGTTACATGACATTTCCTGAGAGGGAGGATTCCTGGAATCACACAATGTCACATTCGGAAGAAACTTTGTAGATAATTTATTCCAACCACTGAACTTTATTCATAAGAAAAACACAAGAATCAAGGAGAGGAGGGAGGAGGAGAGAAAGAGAGAAAGTAAGAGATGTATGAGAGAGAGAGAGAGACTGAGACTTCACGGTTTGGATTGTGATGTAAGCAATACACTCTGAATCATCCTCAGGAAAGAACAGTTATTATTCATTCATTAAGTCTGCATTAGCATCTCCTATGAGTCAACTTCTGTGCTATGTCTTACAAACGCAGCAGGGACCAAGACAAGTCCTTGCCCAGAGTGTCAGGGAGGGCCATCACCTCGCACTTGACTTTCAACTTTACAAGTACTTTCATGCGCATAATTGGACCTAACGCCTAGAACCATTCTCAAAATGGATGTGATTAGCCCCATTTTTGAGCCTAGGCAAGTTTCAGAGATTTAGTAATTTGCCCCAGGTCATAAAAGCCTTATAAGCTTCTAAGAGGCACAGCCCAGATTTAAGTGAACTGCCAAAGGATTTCTATGATTTTTTGATTTAATTTATATGAAATCCAGACAGTGAATTACATGTACATAGATATTAAATAAAGCTCTACCAGGAAGTGAGTGACTTTTGATTATATTTTTAAAAAGACACTTTTATCTAAAATAAATAGTTTTGAAGTACTCTTAGGAAATCAGATTTTCTGTCATGAGAAGTCTACTTTCTGTCATGTGAGCATTCAATGCACAGTTGAGGATGGTTTGAAAATATTATGCATCCACTTAAACATGGTGTTAATCTTAGCTTGTTTAAAAGTTCTTCCCTCTTAATGCTTGATTACTCAGATTAAATGAACATGTCAGTAATTTTTAAAAATATCTTTCATAAGCCATTTTTTTTACACTAAGAAGGGAGACACGGCTTTCTTAGCAGTAATGGCCACAAAATATTTTTCAGAATCGCATTCAAATGTAATTGTGTATTTAAAATATATTTTAAAGACACAGAGTATATGTGAATATGATACTAGAATTTATTAGCAATAATATTTTCGCTTTCTTTGACATGAACTATGGGTGGTCTTTCTCTCCATAAAGCAATCTAAGAAGACTTGTAAACTCTGGGTGACAGGATATTGTTTCTAGGGATGACAGGTAATATCTGCCTTCCTTCTGATCTAGAAACAGTCCGTCAGGGATGGAGTAACAGTACAGAATCCCAGCGCTGACCTTCAGCTGACCTCCAATTGACTGCTGGCTTTAGTCTGGCCTTTGCTTAAGATTATTTCTGATGGTGGCCAAGTTAGTAGAAAAGAACTCTATTCAGAAAGGGAATCAAGAATAAGTCCTTACAGGAATATCTGAGAAGTGTAGTGAGAGCCAGAGAGAGAATCTTTATCTAAATGGAATCTTAAATGAGGGGTCAGGGGAAAGGGTGGAGAACTTTTATTACAGTTGCTCTAAAAGTACATGGAACAGATACACACTCATGCTTATTCGTGATTTTTAAAACAACTGTCCCCAGATATGCATTTTACATTTTTGAGAAAGCTGATAAGAAATGTGAGATTGTAGAAGGTGGTGCAATTCATAAATAAATGAATACATAAGTAAATAAACAAATAAAAAAATCTTGGGAGTTTAATCCTGCCTAGAATGTGATTCATTCTTTTGGAGCAATAAATAGAGTGAAATGACATCCAAAAGCAATTTTCCCCTTCTTGGACATGTAGCATTTTTTCCCCATAGCAAATAGCAGAATCAGATCCCTAGGTAGGTTGAATTGACACCCATGAGGCGGAACAACTCACCCCCAATGTCATTTTCTTTTCATTGACCTTAAATAGGGCCTAAAATTCTTAACTATACAAATGCTGCCTTCTCTTCTGAAACTTTCTTTTAAAATACATGGATGTTTTTCAACTTTATACCTGAATTCAAGAATTAGTTATCTACCACATATCTGACAAAACCTGCTACCTGCCAAACATTTCCCTGGTGTTTGGGACACAGTATTGAATAAGATACAAGAAAGAATTTCTGATAATATGGCAACAAAATATCCCCCTGCCAAAAAAAACTCCTCCTGATACCAAAATGCCTAAAAATTCATTAAAGTTAAAATAAGCATCTTTTAAAATGTATAAATGAACTCTTTCAACATCTACCCTCAAATACAGGAATGCTTTCGAGACCAAAGAGGAAGCTGACAATTCAATCCTTGGTGGCCAGTGGAGGTTCACTGATATATCTGGAAGAAATTTTGGTGTAGGAAATAAAGCCTTGGACTTTGTTGATGTAGAGAATTGACATTAGGACACAATCTCCCATCTCTCTCACATAAAGTCAGCATCTTCAAAAGGCTGTACATTCAATACAAGAAAAATCTGACTACCAGCACAAGGAATCAATAAGAAACCATAGATCTGCATCACTTAACAATGGAGACAGGTTCTGAGAAATGAGTCATCAGGCAATTTATAATTAGGCAAGGATCATATAGTGTGCTTATCAAATTAAGATGGCTGTGATGTCCCTAGGCAACATAATCTTTAGGTCACTGTGGTTCACGGTAGATTGAAAGATGTGGCACGTCACTTGTTTACTGTGAAATAGGATTGGGGTAGGAAAAATGTGTCCTCTGATTATTTGTAGCTACCAGCCTGTTCTTACCTAGTTTGATATTAGAATTTGCATAATTTTTATGCTCAAGGAATTGCCTAGTCAAGAAATTGGTCTTAATAAAAACAAAGAACTCTAGGTAGAGATGCCTAGCAGAGGCAAGAGCAAGACTTCTTTGAAGATAATATTTTCAACCAAGTCGATGAAGATCTTCAGATAAATCTTCACCAAACCCAAGTTCATAATCCAAAATTACAAACCATACCACAAAATAAGCCCATGATCAAAAGTCAAATACAAAGCAAAACATAGAATTAGACTCCCCAAAATATCAAATAATAAAATTATAGACAATATAAATTAAAGGTTGAAGAATGATTTTTAAAAAGGATAAACATGGGGACGAAGCAGTGGCTCTGCAGTTATGGTGCTTGCCAGGCATGTGCAAGGATGTGGGTTCAAACCCCAGCACTATGTGCACAACGAAGTGTCAGAGCAACGAAAGCCACATGAAAAACTAAATAAAATTGATTCTCTCTCTCTCTCTCTGTCCCGCTCTTTAAAAAATGATAAAGATGAATAAGTTCATAATACTTATGGAAAAAATACTAATCTAAAATATTTGAGAAAGAACATCCAGAAGTTAAAAATAATAACTGCTGATATTAAAACTTAGTGATTTTCTGCCTGTGGCAACAGGTGAGGAAGCATTGTTGAAGTCTTGTTCCTACTGCCATCACGTCTAAGTCAGGCTTCCAAAGAGCACAAAGAACTTCAAAAGCCCATCATTAAAGTCTGAGTTAGAAAACAAAAAAATTACTGCTAAGAAAAAAAGAGTCTGAACTTGAAAATAACCAGCAAGAGACTGGGAAGCTGTTTTAGTAAAGCACTAGGGCAAACTCACAGTGTGGTAAGGAAAGATTCAAGCACCAAGCCCTCTAGAAACTTCCTTCTGCATTTCACTGTGGTGCAAAATTCAGTCACCAATACAAGACTACACAAGGCAGAAGAGCAGTGAAACCGAAGAAGAATACCTCCAAGAAGACCTCCAAAGCCCAGGAACACAGAGAATTTATACTGATATTGGTATTATAAAGTAGCATAGTCATTTTGGGAAAGAGTATGCATATTCCTCCCAAAATTCAAAGTTGAATTACTATATGATACAGCACTCCCACTTCTGGGTATATACCCAAAGGAACTGAGACCAGTATCTTGAAGAGATGCTTGAATACCCATGTTTTTTGAAGCATTATTCATAGTAGCCAAGATACACAATCAACCTAAGTGTCCACCAATGGATTAGATTTTAAAAATAGTGGTCCATGTACAGATGGTCCCCGACTTATAATGGATTCCACTATCCGCTTTAGGGCAAGCCACCAATAACCTAAATACCGTCAACTGGTTCCTACTTCTGTTTCCACCACCTCCAATAGCACCAAGCTGGGAACCAAGCTTTTAACACACGGTCCTTTGGGGAGCACTTAAGATCCAAACGGAGCTTTTGTGGAATCTATGAAGTCTGAGCTCATAGGAGTGGAGAGCAGAATGGTGGATACCAGAGGCTGGGAGGTACATGGGGGAGAAAGGGAAAAGTTTCTCAACTGGTAAAAAGTTTCAGTTAGATAGCAGGAAGAAGTTCTGGGTTCTGTTGCACCACATAATGACTATAGTTAACAATAATGTCTCATACATTTCAAAATAACTACAAGAAAGAACTTCTAAGTGTTCTTGTTAAAAACAAATGGTAAATACTTAAGGCAAAAGTTAGGCTAATTGACCTGATCTAGTTATTCCACAATGATCACATTCCACAATGTATACATGTATCAAAACATCACCCTGTATACCACAAATATATTTTTCAATTAAAAACAAAAGTAAGTTACCTATTGAAAAAAAAGGATTTCATTTCTGGCATTCAGGAAGACCTGAAGAACATCATGGAAAGATTGCTTTGAGCAATATGGACTCAAGTGGTCGAAAGCATGGATGATGGGCAGTGACAGGAGAAAGATTTTGTCTTTGTTGACTTGGGTGACCATAATCCCATGCAGTGAGGATCAAAGAAATCTGTTCATGCGCAGTTAAGTTTAGACATTACTCAATTTTAAAAGTTAACTGGCAATTACTAATTTCTAGTAGTAAAACCAAATACAATTTAAAGTATTGGCAACAATATCAAAATGAAAAGCAAGTGATCAAAGTTAAGCATTTTAAGTCTTCTATATGGTGTAGAAGAAGGACCAGAAGCCTGATCACTTCAGACATTGTTCAATAGAAATAAATTATAAGACTAACCATGGAAACAAAATGCATAACATTTTATGCGGATAGATCAGAATTATTTTTAAAACTCTTCCATCTAAAAGGAGAATAGATTTGCAGGTGTTGATAGACATGGGGGGAACTTGTAGAAAGTGGAAACGAGTTAGGATTTTATTATAATAGCAGCAAGTACAGAAACAGTCAGATGCAGTGGTGCATACTTGTAATCTCAGCTTTTTGGGAAGCTGAAGCAGGATGATTTTAAGTTTAAGGCCAGCCTGGACAGCTGAGAAAGACCCTGCTTCAAAATAAAAAATAAAAATGGCTGGGGATGTTGCTTAGAGGTAGAGTGCCCTTGGGTTCAATCCCCAGTACCACTGGCACCACCACAAATACTAGCAGAACAAAAAACCTAGAAATAAATAATAATAACAGCATAGAACTATAAGAAAAAGTCTACAAAGTCTTAGTAATGGAAATGAGATACTTTGAAGGGAAAGAAAACCATTTTAAAAAACTGGTATATCAATATTTCACTAAGATTAACCTATAAAGCTACAATTCCATTAAAGTACTAACTTACTTAGCCTGTTCAACAAATGGTGTTGGACAAATTGGACAGCCATGTGTAGACAACTGAAGCTGGATCTTCACCTTTCGCCCTGCATAATAATTAAATCAAAATGGGTCAAAGACCTGGATATTAAGCCAACAATTTTAAATTTACTAGAAAAAGAAGTAGGGTCAACACTACAGGACATAGGAGTCGGCAGCACCTTCCATAACAAAACTCCCATGGCTCAAGCAGTAAAGTCAAGAATAAATGAGTGGCATGCAATTAAACTAAAAAGCTTTTGCACAGCTAAAGATTTAGTCAAGAGCATCAAGAGAGAACCTACAGAATGGGAGAAAACCTTTGCCTGCTACACCTCAGACAGAGGGCTAATATCCAGAATATACAAGGAACTAAAGAAACTAAACACCAAAATCACAAATAATCCAATCAATAAATGGGCTACGGATCTAAAAAGAAACTTCTCACCATAGGAAGTCCAGAAAGCCCATAAATATATGAGAAAATGCTCTACATCATTAGCTAAAAGGGAAATGCAAATCAAAACTTCAATGAGACACCACCTCACACCTGTGATAGTGGCAAAAATGAAGAATACGAACAACAACAGGTGCTGGAGGGGCTGTGGGAAAAGAGGAACACTGTCACACTGCTGGTGGGACTGCAAACTGGTTCAGCCACTCTGAAAAGTGTTAAAAATTAGGGATGGAACCACCTTATGACCCAGCTATCCCACTCCTGGGTATTTTCCCAAAAGAGTTAGAAGCAGCGTATTATAGTGATGTGGCTTCATCAATGTTTATAGCTGCTCAATTTACTATTGCTAGACTATGGAACCAGCCCACCCCTCACTTGACAAACGGATAAAAAAAAACTTTGGTACATGTATACAATGGAATATTACTCGGCCATTAGAGAAGACGATATTATGGCTTTTGAAATCAAATGGATGGATGGAAAGAATTATGCTAAGTGAAGTATCCCAATCTCAGAGACTCAAGGGCCGAATGGTTTCTCTCATTTGTTGAAGCTATGATACATCAGGAAGCAGTATGTTAGACGGCTAAGCTAATAATAACCTCAAATTGTATGAATCTTTACGCGAACAGGGG
>PVKS010033017.1:0-22072 GCA_004027875.1 Aplodontia rufa | reverse complement strand
TGCCTATGTATCAATATTTAGATGTTGAAATAACTTAAAAGCTGAAAGCCACTTGCATGTAATTTTTGAATAAATATGGAAATCCTCATTTCTCAGGAACCTGTTAATAAAGTTAGTCATATCCCCCTTAACAAGAAATAAGTATATATCTAATATAAAATATATGTACATATTCCTCCTATTATTTTAACTAAATAGTTGTTTTAGCTCAAATACTAATTTCTTGGTGAGCAAGTGTGTGAATAGGTGATAATAAATTTTTATGATAAATAATGTCTTCTCTGGAAGATGGTAGGTGACCTCAGTGTGAAGAAGATTCTACTCTTGACAACATCTTAGTATTGAGATGATAGTTCACTCTTCATTCAAAAAACTAAGTAATTTCAAAAGTCTCACTGTAAAAAGAGATTTGTAATTAAGGTAATAGATATGTCAGCTTGATTCATTCATTCCATGTTATGTATATATATCAAAACTTTACACTGTATTCCATAAATATATCTAATTATGATTTGTCAATCAAAAATAATATTTTAAAATACAAACCTTTTAGAGAATGCCGCAGAAGGTTTAGTGAATAATGCCTGCTTTGAGCCAGTTATGTACAGAAAACATAGTAACACAGTAAATATTTGTGTGTTTTTGTACAGACCAAAGTTTAATGGATAATAAGAAAAAAAATCAAGTGATTTTTCAAATATGTGCTCTAATTAATGATGCAATCTGGTATAATAACCTAAGATTTGATAGTGGCTAACGTTCAAGACACAGATAACCCTGAAACACATTTAAGGGCATGCAAGTTTTGTTAAAATAAGCTTTTTGAGGTTCAAATTGCACATTTACATAGCTGTTATTGTGATTCTTTATGGATTCTTATCTTCTTTTTAGAGCAGCTTTGTCAGGTAAAGGTTTACGAGGGTCAAGTCATTGCTTTGAACACTGAACTTTGCCAGGTATGGGCTGGGACTTATGTGCTTTTTGGAATATCTAACTCAATAGTAATTGTGAAATGGCACTTCCTATATAAGTACCCTGCAAGGTGCAGGGGCTCCGAAGATGGTATTGACAATGACAATGATATCTGCCTCACAACAAATAACAGACTTTCTGTCCCAGTCAATCCCTGACTTTGAGGGGACTGAGAAACTAGTTCCTTCATCCTCTTGTTCCATTCCTGCTTTTTTTCCAGGAGAACACAGCAGCAAATTGTGCTCTTTTTCTTGCTGCTGATGGGCAGGGCAGTCCAATGTGTGCTCAGATTTTTTTTCTCCTCCAAACATACAGCCTAATTGAGGGTCCTGAGGACCTGGATATCTGATCATCTCATACTCAGTGTTGATGTTGGCACTCACAATCTTCTCTATCACTTGGGAAGAAGAGCCAGGCATTCTATTTGCCTGATGATAAGAGATAATATGAGGGGAGAGCAGATTTCCCCCTCTATGGTAGTGTAATTTTCTCTGCTGTTGTCTTGTTTTATTAAAGTTTCTATCTCTTGGGGCTAGAGCAGTGGCTCAGCAGTTTGAATGCTTGCCTGGAATGCATGAAGATCTGGGTTCAAACCCCAGCATCATATATACAACTAAGTATCAGAGAAGCAAAGGCCAGATGAAAAAGTAAATAAAATTGATCCTTTCCTCTCTCCCTCCCTTAAAAATTTTTCTATATCCTTGAGACTTCTCAAGGTTAATTTTATTTCTTTTTCTGTTTAGTATCTTCCTTCTTTACTACCCTTTAGTTCCATGTGAGTCGTCCAAAGATGCTACAATTCCACAATGAGATAGTCACTCTAGAGTAGAGACTGTAGAGTGGGATCTGAGAGAATGCTATGTCCTAGTCACATTACCAGACATTCTCTCTTTATTTATTTGGCATTGGCCAAGTTGATGATAAAGTTTACTTCAATTTCTTATTTATTCTGATCCCTTATTTTTAATAACTTCTTTGGGGACTTTACAGAAAGACCTGTGAAATTAGAGTAGGATTTAAGTTTTCCTGGGCCCCTATTCTTTGGGCATACCATTTGACATTGCCAAAATTTTACTCCTGTTCTGAAGTGTTATTTTTCCTTTGAGAATATAGTCATCTAAATAATTTCTAGATTTGAAGGATCCACACAGTTCTTTTTCAAGTGTTTTTAAAATTGACATTCCAATTCAGATGAAATTTAAATCATAGTGAGGTAAAAATACAGTTAGAAAGTAGTTAATAGTGGTACAAGATTCTAGGGCAAAGAGGTAGTTAGTGCAAAAATAACATAAAGATTGAGTTTTCTGGGTAATGACATTGTCGGGTCCATCTGACCTAGCTGGGAGTGGTAAAAATAAAGATTTGAGTTCCATATACTTGAATTCACACAGAAGGCACATTTCTACCACATGGAAGATCAAAGGCTTAGTAAGGAAAATGAAGGTAAGTTAAACAGTGCACACACAGCCTGTAGCTTCTGAGACTGAAGTTCTAATTTCCTTCAAATTCTAAGAATCATTTCTAATGAAGTAGTTAGCATGCCAAGTTGAACATGGATGTATTCATCCAGGTTTTTCAATTCATCATTTTTGCCTACCCTTCTGAAACTTGAATCAGTTTTCTCTTAGAATTCTCTTGAAAGTTAGAAGTAAAAACATGGAAAAAATTTAGGGCCCATCCACTTGAAATCTCAGTTGTTTATCAGGGAAAGAGAAAACAAAATCAAAACCAAAAACAGACTAAGTTTTAATGAGAATGTAAGACTATTAAAATCTTTATTTCATCTTTCCTTTTCCCCAGAGAGTCTGTGCAGAAACCAACTGTTTTTGCTGACAGAATGATAAAAATTCTGCTTTTTCTCCTGACAATTCATAAGCACCCTAAGCAGGGTGGTCACATCTTAATCCTTGATGTATTTGTGGTACCCCTTCTAAGCTCTAACAACCAGCAGGCAATTAACAATGCTTTTGCAAGATTATACAAATGAAAAGACTGACAAACAGACTGACCTGATTTCTCAATGCTTGGCTAATTTTTAAAAATATGTTTGGATCTCAGGAACACAGAAACACATTGCTCACTTATCAGAGAATCATAGCCGCTCTGATTTATCTGTCCCTCATCCTCCACCCTTCCACTTGCAGTTGCATTCACTTCTCTGTCACCTTCTTTATCCAGAATAACTATACTAGTTAGAGTATTGGTGCCTATTGCTAAAAATTAGGCTGAATTTTCAATGGCTTCATCAACGGAAGGTTATCTCCTGCTCATGTGAAGTACAGTGTGTAGAAGTGAGTGAAGGGCAGGTGTGTTTTGGAGGGTTGGAGATGGTCTGCTTCACAGTCATTCAGGGACTGAGGCAAATGAAGGGTTACATCCACAGAGAATTTCCAAGATTGTCGATAGGTGACAGAAAGGGAGGACACTTGTGTAGGAGGATTTCTTGGGCCAGGTTTAGAACAAGTTGCATTATTCTTTCCCATATTCATTGGCCAAAGCTTAGTCCCCTCACCAGTACCTGCAAAGCAGTCTGGGAAACAGATTTGATGAACAGTAAGATGGTCTCAACTGAGAATCTTCCAAAACACCATGTACAGGATTTTTATAGTATGTATTTAATCTGAAAAAAATGTGCTATTGCTTTTGTAGTGGTTAAGTGTATATGAAGGTCTGAAGAATGAATTTCATACCAAGTATTGAACTTTAAATCTCATTTTATATTTCTTTTACCACTAACGATTATTTTTGCTAGAATAATGTCCAGTACTTACTGTATATAGAGTTTAACATGAGCAATGCACAGTTCTGAGCCCTTTATCTGAACAAATTTATTTACCACTCGTAACAACTTAATAAAGTATCTAATGTTACCATCATTCTTGTTTTACAGTGAAGAAGCTGAGGTACAGAGCTAGTAAATGGTTAGCCAAGTTAGGAATTCAGGTGATTTCAGAATAGTTGACAATACCATCAATTCATAGCTTATCAAAGACTTATCTGTAATCTCTCTCTTTTCCTTGGAGTTTTTGCTGAGTTTTCTGTTTCTTTTGCCTGGGGTTTGTCTATTAGATCAGTATATTCAAATTAGTAGCTTCAGGCTTGATTAATCTTGTCTGTGTTGCTTCTAATTGTGGTTTGTTGATTTTTCTCCCCTTTCATTGTTATTTTCTTACATTTTATTTAGATTTACCATATAGTTTTCCCCCCATAGATTTTTAATTTAAGCTTAAAGTCCATTTGTTTCTATTTAACTTCTACTCTCTGGCAGATGTGTTCAAAGTTGTAAATTTTCCTCTGCAATCCGCGTTAGCCGCATCCTGGAAATTCTGGCATATGATTCTCTTACTGTAAGTTAGCTCTGAGCTCTTAACACTTTGCTTTTGTTTTCTTCTATAATCCAAGAGTTTTTAGTTAGTATTTTATAGAAATGAGAGATTTAAAAGTCAAGTCATCTGTTCATGCTTATTGAAAATTAAATCTTTTATTTTCTAATGTACTATTTACTCTGTATTATTTGCTTTTGATCATACTTTTATCCTAGACTTGCTTTGTGGATCAATATGTAGTTGTTTGGGGATTGTCTACAGAGATTCTCCAAAAGTATGTGCTTTCTGCTTGTGTTGAGTTTAATAGTTGCACAATTAGCTGTAGTTTTGTCATACATCAACAATCCATCATGTTTTCCTTTTTAAATGTTTATTGCTCAGGTTTTAATAGAATCATATTAAAATCTCCAACTTCATTTTTATTATTTCTCTGTATTTTCTTGAATTGCCATGCTCCGTGTTTTGAAGCTAACTTATTGGATTCATGTATACGTGTAATTGTTACAACTTACTGATTTGTTTTTAGACTACATGAGTTTTGCTATAAATTCTTTTTTTCTAGGAGTCAAGACAATTCAGTGTGGAAAAGACAGTGTTTTCCACAAATGGTGCTGGATCAGTTGGACTTCCACTTGTAAAAGAATGAACTTGGATCCCTATCTCATATCATATATAAAAATTAACTCAGAATAGATCTTACCTATCCTTGCGAGCGCTGAAACTAAAATTCTTAGAAGGAAACAGTGGATTAAGATTCTTGATTTCAATTAGGCAGTTGTTAACTTTCAATTCGTTGGCAGATGTCCACAAAATATAGCGATTTTGTTTCCCTCTCTTGTTTTCTTAAGTGGAGTTCTTTGAAACATACAAACTTATTCGTTCACTTTTCTGGCTGCTTCCATGCTTCAGTGGCAGATTTGAATGGCTTAGACTGAAACCTCGTGGACCACAAAGCATACTATTTTGATGAGCAATTTCTGTTTTGTCGTTTATTTTATCCATTCATGTTTTTATTTCAGTAATAACTTTTATTCTCCAAATATCCAAGTGATTCATCTGTAAAATAACTTACTTCTGCTTCATAGTTTCATTATCCTTGATTGTGAGGTCAAAACTATTTTATGTTTACTTTAAATTCTTACCCTCCTATCCCATTAGCATTGCTTCTCTCTGCTAGAGATGGTTGCTTCATTTCTGTCTGATATACTGTTTGACCTTCTCATATATCTTTCATATGATCCGTTTTTCAATTTCCTTGCCAGTATCAGGTGCTATGTCTACTGATGTCTACCCGGAGAAAGATATGAAATAGCAGACATTAATTTGTGTTTCAGGAGTCAAAGGTAGGGAGCATGGCTAGGGTAGAGAGCCTCTGGTATAGCTGTTGGGGATCAGCTGTTAAGTACTCTTTCCCAGGGGTCTCTCAGTACCTCCACCTCAGTCTTTGCTCTATGCAGAAATTAATTAACTTTTCTTTTTTGTTTGCCTCTGAAATCTTAAATAAGTATTTTGATGGCAAGTGTGCATCCAAGAGTCACCTTGATGGATAAATAGATTCTATGAGTCATGGGAAATATAAAGTGAAGAAGTTGTACTGAGGGGTCAGTGGCAGTGAAGACAGAAAGGGAAGTCAACTGAGCAGAGCTTAAGGAGCTGTCGAGCTAATTCTGCATCTCATGGTGAGCAATGGCATTTTAAGAAGCCATAGATGTCTGTGGCTGAGACAAGACCTCTCACTCCAAAAGAATCTTAGATAGGCCACTTAGAACTTGATATACATGCTCCCAAACACTACCTACTAATTAATCATTTTGCTATAATTTCATTTTAAGAGTGATAACTTTGCAATTTAGGTGTTTCTGGGATTGTATGCTTATTTTACAAGCAGAAGAGGGATAATCTTTCCCATCCGTGCATGTTTACAGAATGATTCAAACCCACGGCCATTTTTTCTTTTATGTAAATTCCTTTACAGGTTGTCATTCTAGTTTATGAGTTCTTTCTCAACTGAAACTGCTGGAGAATCAGCATTTCATTCTCTACACTTCTGCTTCTAGGCTAACCCTTCCCTTTCCTTTTCATTGGAACTCCCTCACCATCTTTCCCTCTGCCTACATTCCACCATTCCTGCCAATCAAAATGATTTTACATCTGCCATGACCTAGGAGAAAAGTGCAACCTTCTTTTTTCCTAGAAACAAATGGTCTAAATCAAAGTTTAGAATGCATCTCTCTCTTAAGTGTATATTCTAGGTTTCTAAGGAAAACATTAGATTGGAAATATAAAAATAAAAGAAGAAATGTAAACAAGGAATAAATATTTAAAAATAAATTAACTTTACTAAAAGTCAATGATATGTAAATTAAAGTCAAACATTTTACATTTCACAAATTTACAATTATTACATTTCCCACTAAAAAAAAATGGTGGCTATTTGAAGAGATAGTCAACCCCAGAAGGAGAACAACTATGGGAAAATGCCTGGAAGCTTTTAATTCTTTTTTGGTGGGATGGGATAAAGGTAGAACAGGAAAGACTTAGAATAGAAAAAAGAAAGAAAATGATAAGAATATCAGAGGAACTTAAAAGCAATATTTAAATGGTTTCCATTAGTCAAATCAATTTCAGTAACCAAATGAATAATGAATACTGTGGATTATAACATTTTGGTTATAAAAGTTAAAAATCTTTGTATCCATGTTGGTTAAAAAATAAGCATGAGGAAGACTGGTTGTCTGCTTATGTACAAAATGGCAGTACATTTGTAACCAGTAAACAGCAATTAATGTGGAAGGCATTCTAGAATTAAAATGTGAAAATTAATTCTAAATTTCACAGGACAAGGTATTACACAGTATCATGTATCTTACTTGAGATTGTGCATTAATTTCAAAAGGGAAATGTCTTGATAGCATGGAGAGATGGCAAGCATCACTATAACCAAGTGATCAGAGCTGACATCACCATGGTCAGGACAAACTGTCAGCAGGATAAGTACACTGCCAGACTCAACATCACTTCTGAGGTGTTCTTGCTAAAAATGCTGGACATGAATTTAATTATGAGAAAGCAGAAAAGCCCAAATGGAGAGAAATTTTATAAAACATTCTCCCTGTACTCTTCAAATGTGTCAATATCAAGAAAAATAAAGACAGAAGAACTGATCCCCTTCAAAAAGGCTAAATAGCAGAACGAGTTGGCATGGTGATGCAGGCCTGTGATTCCAGTGACTCAGGAGGCTGAGGTGGAGGGATCGCTAGTTCAAGATCAGCCCAATTCAATGAGGCACTGTTTTAAAAAAAAGACTGGGTGACTGAACACAGTAGGTCATCAGGGGTTGAATTCCAGATCAGAAAATAAAACATTACAGAGCACAACATTAGGGTGATCTAATTTATCAATGTTAAAGGTAATTAATTTGAAAATATGAAAATATAAGAGAATGCTTTTAGATGAAAAAATTTGAAAGATTTAGGAGAAAAGGATCACTTATTCTCTAAAGGTTCTGCAACTAATAGTATTATTGTGATGCATAGAGAACATATATGAGAACAGAACACTAACCATGGTTGATATCAAACAGCCTTCAGGCATTTAATGTTCTACTTCTGAATTTTTTTTTCTGTAGGTTTTTTCAGAAAAAAATATTGAAAAACTAGAGAAGCTATTACTCATGCCAGTATAACAAGTTAGGTAGGTGACTGCTTTTCCACAGCCCTGGAGGAAATATAAATGGGTCAACTACCTGTAGAAAAAGAAAAAAACTGATAAATACCAAGAATCTTAAAATATTTATATCTTTAAGTTAGACCTTAGGGAATTTTTCATGAGTTCATTATGATATATAGTGGTCCCTTGGTATTGGTTTCAGGAGCCCCCCCCTCCAATACCAAAATTTATATATTCAATTCCCTTATATAAAATGATATCATATTCAAGTCTAAGCTCCCTCATACATTGAATTATCTCTGAATCATTTATGATACTTAATACAGTGTAAGGGGGCTGTGTAAATAGTTCTTATAATGCATTAATTAGGAAACAAAGACAAGAGAAATGGTTACAGATGTTTAGGAATTTGAGAGTATATTTTGATCTTTGGTTGGCTGAATCTGCAGAAGTAGAATTCTTGGCTGCATGATTGAACAGGGAGTAAAATCTAAATAGAGAAGTATTCATTGTTATATTATTTAAAATACTGAAAACCTGGACTATCACAATAATTTGTTGACTTAAAGAAATACTTTTTAATAAAGCAGTAAGTGAGCATCATAAACATATTAGTTTTTATCCATGATGGAAAATACCTTTGTTATGTTATTATTACATACAAATAAAGAAGCCAATTGCAAATCTTATGTAATTATTTGTATTACATCTCAGTGATGTAAAATAAATTTTTCATAATAAAAATGACATTTACTAAAACATGAATAATAGTTATATGTAGTTATCATAATCTATAACTATCCATAGTGGTTATAGATTATGAGTTACCACTATAATTTTCTTTAAAAATTTCCACTTGTTTTCATTTAGTTTTTATTTATTTATTTTACATTTTGGTTTTTTCAAATAATAGGGAGGTGCTCTGAGCTCAGGCTCGGGGACATCCGAGTAGCATGTGATCATTGGCAGGGTCCTCTCTATTTCATTGTCCCCCTTATCTCTCTGCTGTGACAAATCTCTAAAGGTGTGCTTCTGCTTTTCTTCCTCAAGAGCAGACAGAACATGCAAATCTAGATTTTCTTGGCGAGAGGCTGCGTAGACAGCAACCCCTGGAAAATACCCTTCAAGTCTTTGTGCTTCTGAAAATTCATGTGAACTTATTTCTTGTTTATTCTATAATGTAAGTGTTGGTTTGACTATAAGAACAATACTATTGTGTGGACCCTGGTGGTATACCTTTTTACAGAACAGACTTATCAAGAAAGTTCAGATCCTGAGAGTCTCTAAACCCAAATGTTAACAAAACAAAGTAGTTCTCAAATAAATAAGATTGGAGATTGCACAATTTTGAGTTTTGAATGACTTTATTTCAAACTGAAATAAAAGAATAAGTGAAGTGTGTGTACTTTGAGTAGAAAGAATAGTCTAGCAGGGAAAATTCCATGGAATTAGTGTTTGGAAAAGAATATGCTACTGGAGTATGTGGGAATTGAAACAGAGGGTTTCCTCAGAGGACTGAATCTTGTTTTAATGGCAAACAGTGGGATGCTCTTGGAGGTCATATGACAAATTGGATCATATGTAATAACGTATTTGGATCTTCAGCAGCTGTTAAAAGATCCTACTGTGGATCTCAGGTGAAAAGGAATTTTGCTAGTGTTTCAGAGTGCATGGAAGGGGATGATGGAGAGGGAGAAAAACAAAGCCCAGATCAGTGTCTAACTGTACACTCTGAGATTTACTGGGGCCTGACAGGGGTTGGACTTGAGGTCCTCCTTGTTCACAATCTGTAAAAAAAGATATGGATTGGTTAATTCTGCTGACAACACAGAGCTGAGGGAGACCTAGCTCTTCAACGAAAAGTCAGCAAAATGCAGTGTTTGGGCCTATTCCCTGGGCTCGAGATTTCTCAGAAATTAGTTGATGCTGGTTCATCAACCATCACATTTGGGGGAGAATGTATGACCTACAAAGTAAGTGTAGAGGGCCCAATCAAAAGTTGTTTTTGGCTCAGGAAAGAGGATTACATTAGTGTAATTTGAATTCCTGGATTGCTTTGGACAATGCCAAGATCTGGGAGTCAATTGTAGATAAGGCAACTTTCCCAGCCTCCTATTTCAGACATGTCAAGACTACAGGAATAGTGAACAAACATTGTTTTGTGTGATGAAACACTTCACCTTTAGCTTGTCTTCAATGGGCTGACCATGGAGTGGACACTGAGTTTTTAATCACAAATATATAACAAAATCATGTCTAGTAACAATTCTGGTTTTACTCTGCCTCCCAACTCTATGGAGATTCAAAAGAAATGTTCTTCCCCCTAAAGAAATAAGACATCTCCAATTTGTTTGCTGCTAGATATTGAATTTATTTTCCTAATACAGAGGGTGTGGGCAATTCTTATATAAGGAAAGGCTACCAATATTTTTAGGTTTCCTCTGTTGATCCAACTAATTTCCACACAATAGATTTATTCAGAATAAATAGAGTGTTAACTAATGTCCACTTTGGTATCACAAGGAAATCATACATGCCACTTCAATTTAGAAGATCACATTCCTTACTAAGCTATATTGTCACAGTGTTCAACCTAGAGTACCAGGTTGCCAAAGGCTGTGGTGGGGCTCAGGGCACTCTAACGAGTGAAGAGTTCTAAGATCTGGCTGTGGCTTGGAGAAAGTTATTTAGGCCAGGATGAGAGTTGGAGAACATTCAAATCGATAAGATTTTAGGATCATGAATGTTAAGGTCACTCAAAGAAGTTTTAGGGCTAAAGGAGGAGGGACTTCTTGTCAGATTCCAAATGGGCATCCACAGAGGCTGGTGGATGAAAGACACATAAGAACAGGCTGGTAAAGATCAGAGGGTTTTCTCAAGAAACTGGGAGAATCAATGGCCTTTGTGTAGCTTTATCAAAATTGATATGTACTAGAACCACTATGTAAAGGTCACCTAAACACAAGCACACTGTCCCTGGAAATCTTCAGGGTTTCAGAGACTTTGGGTGGCAGAGGAACATTTTCCGAGGAGTTTGAATACATGAGGAACAAAATTTACAATGGACTGGTTCTTATCAGGATTGAACTGGGAAATCTTAGGATCCCAGAATGAAAGAGTGAGGCTCAAGGATAGAACAAAGTCCACGTTATGTGCCCGTCCCAGTTCAAAAGAGCCTGCAGCCCTGAGAGGTGTTAGGAGAGACCAGGAAAGAGGAACCAGAGTCCCTTGAGCTGGCAGAAGGCTGAGAGAAATAGAGTTAAATGTTTAGCAAACAATCATTTTCATGCTCTACGAACCTAAGCAGTGAGGTTTCCATTTCTGCAAAGAGGTACATTCAGAAGCGTGTCCTCCTTTAGATCATCTAACCTCGTGTGCATTGATGTTGTTTTCCAAGCCTTCTTTCCCCTTTCAGAAAAGCTAGGTTCACCCCGACAGCCTGAACACAAGTCCCACACCATTAGGAGAATGCATGCCATTTTGTATAAGTGCTCTTCCTTTTCAAGCCACCCCAGATTCTGACAACAAGCTAGAGATGACGGCAAGGATGTTGTAGCACTTGGAAGGCCTCAGGAGAGGAGGAAGGAGCTGACTCCAAGAGTAAAATGTTGAATGACTGTCAGGCGGGGGGCCAAGGATAAGGGGAGCGATTCTGCCAATTCTCCACTCCCCCTCTGAGTGCTCCAACTTCCCAGCCACCGCCAAGACACACTTTATTTTTCTGACATGAAATATGTATATAATTCTAGCCTGATTTTTTAAAACACAAGAGGGTTGATTCTGTTTATGCCTCCTTTTACTCCCACCCAGTACAAATATTGGCCTCCAGCCTGGCAGTGACGACAGGATCTAACAAACAGATTTGAAGAGCCAGGAAGTAGGTGGCTAAGTAAATATGCCCCCAAACACAGACATTTTTAACCAGGTGGAGGATCTGCCCTGGGAGTCTCGGGCAAGGTAATTGGATGGGAAAATGGTAATAGCTACTTATGGGGTAGCTTTCTGCTTGGAGCCCAGTGCTGTCTGTCTGGCCTCTGCATCTGGGCTTCAGGCATCATTCTTTGGACTCAGATCTTGGTGACTGAAGTAGGGAAAGAGTGACCTACAGCAACATGATATGTTTCAGGATGTTTCATGTATGTACCCAAAACACACGGCTTAGCATCTTCATGTGCAAATATGTCTCATGCAAGAAAGGGAACTGAATATAGATTAAAGACATTGGGTAATGGAAAATATACAAGACCATGAATTAGCAGACTGGGATGTTGATAAAGTAAGCCACCCTGCAATGCACGTAGTGGCTGTTACATCATTTTTTTAATCTTCCTGTGGCTGCATGTGAACTATAGGGTAGACATTCAAAAATGTCACTTCCACTGTAGTAGGCAGAAATCCCTGGCACTGAAGATCTTGTAGCATTTCTCATTTATTAAATAGTTTGAAAAATCATTAATTATCCCAAGGCATATCAATACTTCTATGAGCAGAGTAATTCTATTTCCTAATTTGTGTTCATTTCTATGTATAGGTAAAATATATACATTTTTATTATCTGCATTTTTGAATGAATAAATAATAATTCATGAATGAAAGATTCATTTTCTCTGTAGCTTGATTCTGAGACCCATAAAAGGAAAGTATACAAATTTAGTTTTGCTTCTGCCACTTATCCTTTGGTCTCAGTAGAGGAGCTATAGAAAGAATTTTTACCCAAATCAAAGAAAGATTTTCCTTCTTATATGTGGCTGCTTCAGGGTGTTCCTCTGGGGGCTTTGATCTTCCTGTGGCCACCTGTCAATGCTGGGATGGACATTCAAAAGTGTTACTCCCGCTGCAGAAGACAGGAATCCTTGGTACCAAAGACAAAGGGACGCCACATGTGTGGCAGTGATCAGTAGTTTTAGAGTCAAGAAAGGCACCTGCTCCTCCCTTGGTCCAGGTTAGACCTGATCTAGGTAGACTTTGTCATTTATGGAGCTCCGGGGGCTCAACTTAGGGTTCATTAACTTAGACTTTGAGTCAAGTTAAGTCTAATTCTCTATCTTTGCAATCATTATCTTCTCTAATCTGATTAGTTCTTCTAAAAATAGAGAATATTGAAAATCTGAAAATTAAATTTCAAAGAATCCTTATATTATTTGCTCTGACGTTCTCTTCTTTTCTTTCTTTCACCCCTCCCCCTTTATTTTGTATCTTTCTCTCAATTCAAGACCTTTTTTTTTTTATTAAGGTCCCTGTCTGTCTTGGAATGGAGACATCAAATGTCTGCCACAGTACTGTACTTTGATTGCCCTAGGTAAGCTCGGAATCTGAAAAGCCTCTTTTGTAGATCATTAGTCAAAACAGTTAATCATTATAAGAATCAGTACTGAAGAACATGCACAAATAGGGGTATACCTTTATTTCAATGTATCATATTAAAACAAATTCTTTTTTTAAAAAGAAAGAGGAAGAGAGGGAGAGAGAAAGAGAGAATTAATTTTATTTATTTTTTCATCTGGTTCTTGCTGCTCTGACACTTAGTTGTGTATATGGTGCTGGGGTTTGAACTCAGGTCCTTGTTCATGCCAGGAGAGTGCTTCAACCACTGAGCCACTGCCCCAGTCTTAAAATACATTCTTAATAAAATTGAAGGGGTTAACGTTGTGTGTTTTTACATCTCAGCTTTTGTTACCATGCCTTGGAGCATGCCTCAGGACACACAGCCTTTCCACTGGGTCCTCCTGCCAGCATCTCCTCCATGTTTGGCTCCTCTTCTGTCTATGTTGAGACATCTGAGCTCATCACTACACTTTTCTTTCTCCAACTGTTGTTGGGCTCATTCCCATGCTCCTGAGTGCAAGCTGGACAGATATCAAGCAGAGTTCTCACTAAATTAGGATGGTATCTTGATAGCAGAAGGACTCTTCTCAGCCAGAACAAAAGAATATCTTCTATTCTTCTCAGCCAACATGGATGGTTTCTGGAAAATTGTAGCTAAATGTGACAGATGCTTTATTAGGCTGGACGGCTTAATACCATCTCCTATATACTATAATGTCCCTTTTGAGATGTATTTTTCCTGTAGAAAGTCATGCATAACATCACAGCTGTCATACTCCATGACCCTGGTGGCGGGGGTCCCTTCACATGGACTGAAATGAGAACAGCACTCTCTGGAAGTCTGTAGTGCATAGCCCAAAAGCCCTTCATGCAGCATAAATTCTTCAACGCATGCTACGAGAGTGTAAATAATCTGCTCCAAGTTCTATCTTTCCAGTATGGAGAGCTGAGGCCCAACAATGGAGGTTCTTATATGTTTTCATACAGTTATTTTTCTAGTAGATCTATATATAAAACTAGACCTATATGAGTTCCTATATAGATCCCATATCCCCTTATTATTATCTGTGTTTCATGTGTAGTAGCATTTGGTGTGGTATAGACATTTATTTACCATATAAAGTTATTGAAAAAAATTTCTATTGGATAAAATTATGACCTCCACTTCTACCAACACATAACAGGGATTTGTTAAAATTAGACTAGATGGTTCCTGTGGGTGCCTATCATCTTTCCCATCTGTAATACTTTACATTTCATTTTCCTAGAAAATGTCAAAAGTGAAGAAAAATGGTTGTAACAATGGCATACGACTCTGTGGAGACTTAAAGATACCTACTGTAGGATGTCTACTTTCTAGTCTTGCTGCCTGCGTTTCCCTGTAATGAGGTCATGGTGCTGTTCTATTCATAGCTAGCATATGACTGTCTCTTTTAAATCTACTAGATTGATCTACAGTGAAAGGTCCCCGCTCCACCCTACACCACCCCCATATTTTCTCAATCTTGGACCTTCTCAGCCTTGAACAGCTTCTTGACTTGGAGCGGGGTTTGTTTGCGTGGTGCTTTCCGTCATCTGGGAATTCTCACTTGGGACTCTCTGTTCTGTGTTCATTGCCTCCCTGGTCTCTGCTCTTGGCCTCTTTGCTGGTGATGCTCTTGCTCTCGGCTTCTTTCCCATTATTGCTCCTCTTTTTCATTTGTTTCTTATTGTTCATGTCAGTATATTTAGGCTCAGGGCTTGTATTTCTGAATCCTTTCTAACACAATTTCATTGCCTTTTTCTTCTCCTTGTTAAGACATCTTTGTTCTTTCCCGTAGCCTCATTCCAGCAGCAACTGCAGAAAATTTATCAAGTTTAAGATTTTTATGTTTGTTTTCTGGGCTCCTCCTTTTATGCAGTCTTCTTATTTTCAAGCATATTCACCTTTTGTGTGATAGTTCTTGGATTTCAAAACTTCCCTACAAATGGACAATCTATACCACAATATGGTAGGCAGGATTTCTAAAATGACCTCATCCTCTTCTAGATGTCCTGATTTAGTCCTACACATTTGTAAATATAGTGATATATCACTCTGCAGTTTTGTATTATGCTCTATGGTTCAAGTATTACTCAGGATTCTCTGGGGAAATAGAGACAATACACAGGGTTTGGGAGAGAAAAAGATAGATATTAAGATTATAAAGGATTGGCTCCTGTGAGGCTTAGATGTCTCCTGATCTGCTCTCTACAACAACCTGAAGACTGGGAAACTGGTGTTATAGTTCAGAAAACAGGAAAGTTCATGGTAGAACTTCTGCTGGAGAACAGAAGAGTGATGCTGCAACTCACCCATCAGGCAGAGGGAGTGAATTCTTCCTTCCTCTCTTTTTGTCTATTCAGGCCCTCAGTGAATTAGATGAAGCCCAGATAGATTGGGTAGAGCCATCTGCTGTACTCAACCCACCAATCAGAAAGCTAATACCACCTGGAAACGCTCTCACAGACACTCCCCACAATATCATTTAACCTGGGTACTCCATTTCTCAAGCAAGGAAAAATTTTCTGGAGATTAAAAAAATATCTACTATAGGATGCCTAATTTTCGGTCTTGCTGCCTGTGTTTCCACAATGAAACCACTTTATTATTCTACTCATAGCTAATACATGACTGTCTCTCTACACTCTAGAAGACTGACCTACAGTGAATACATAGAAACAATATAAACCATAATGGCAGAGGTGCTTTTCGAGATAAGGAGATCATCCAGGTGAGCCCGATATAATCATGAGTCTGTAAAACCAGAGGACTCTCTCCAGCTTTCCAGCTGAAAGCAGATGTCAGAGAGATTTGCAATGGGCAGGTGGACATGGTATTGCTGCTGGTAAGATGGAAGGTTGGACCATGTAGAAGGCATAAGGGGGAAGGTAGATTGTGTATGAGCAGCAAGTAGCCCCTGCCAACAGCTATCAAGGAATTAGGGACCTTCTTCCAACAACCAACAACTGGAAGGAGCTACATTTGGCTGACAGTCTCAATAATCTTGGAAGCAGTCACTTCCCCAGAGTATTCAGATGACAACCCTGCGTGGCTAGCACATGACTTTGTCCCATGAGACCCAAGGAGGAAAACTCAGTTGGCATGTGCCTGGATCTCTGACCACAGGAACTGTGAAATGATATGTTCATTATTTTAAGCTGATAAATTTATGGTAATTTCTTACTCAAGATTAGACAATTAATGTTCCCAACTCTTGGGCTTCTTGGATGTATCTGTCCTCATGCCTCTGCATTCATTATCTACACAAGTGGGATCTTTGGGTTCATTGAGTTAAAGGCCTTTTAAAGTAAATGTCTCATAAGCACTGAGGTAAGGGAGAAATACTAATCACCATTTAAAATTATTTAAATTTAGAACTGTGATATTGCTATATTTGAAGAGAACTGGGAAGAGTCTGCAATAGAATTCCCCTACCCAACTTCCAGTACCTAGCAAATTTTATTTCCTAGGTTCACCAGATGACACAGAGATGGTAGGGTGGGCTGAAAAGTGGGTGTAGATAATGCTAATATACTTGTCTCTCAACATAATTTTAAAAGTGAATGTAAAATAGTAATATTACTTTGCAATGGCAAAAGAGTAAAATAAAGCAAAATCAGAAATTTATTAGACAAGTTGACAAATTCTGAGATTTTGACTCAAAGTACTTATAAAAATAGCCATTGATTTTAGAACGAAGGGCAATTAAGTGGGTAAGGGAAAAGCTACATATTTAGGTAAATACCAGTCACATTATGGTATGTTCTTTTTTCTGTCTAGCTATGGAATGAAGAATAAACTATAAAACTTAAAGTCTAAATTGCATTTAATTCTGATAATTTAAATTTCTGAATATTGAACATAATTAGCAGAAGAATAAGAATAAAGAGTTAATTTTAGGAGGCTTTCAAATTGCTCTATAACTTTGAATCTCAAAAAAACTGACTTAAAATTAATAACAAATTGGTTCAAGTACCTTTTTTATGAATAAAGTTGGATTATTCAATTTGCTAAAGATCTTCAGTGAAAAATTTAAAGATCTCAGAAGTCAATGCTGAAATTTAGCAATTTGGTGATTTTTACCAACCTTTGCCTGTCTATAAATAGATCTCAGAATTTCATAATAGTTGCATATCAAAAGTCATCATTATATAAAGAAACTTTAAAAACATGTACAACTATTATTATTATTTTGTGTGGTTCTGGAAGTTGAACCCAGGGCCTGTCCCATGCCAGGCAAGCACACTACTATTGAGCCACATCCCTAGCCTGAAACTTTCTTTTATAGAAATAAAAATAGAATATAATAAGATGTTAGTCTAGCCACATTTGTGGCCAGTGTCTTGTAAGTACAAAAGTTGTAGAAGCTACTTATGAAAGTGGGGCTTTACAAATCTCAGCCAGCAAGAGATGTTATTGATTTTATTTTCAGAAATTTTCTAAATGATATTGATATTGGATAAAGTTAAGGTTTCACAACTTCCACACAGCCCCAGATAAATCTCTGGCTGGATCTTCCAGGTAGAGACATGGTAGTCTCTTTAATTCACTGGGGGTAGAAAGAATGAATTCTGGGAGATGTGTGTGCTTTAAATATAGTCTGTTCCCACCACTAAAACTAATGTTGCAACTTTATTGATCAAGCTCCCAGTGTTGAGAGGTGGGGCCCAGTGGAGGTGTTTGGGGTCTCAGGGCAAAGCCTTCACAAATAAATTAGTGCCACCAAATGTGACTGAACTGGATCAATGCCTTTAAGATTGCATTGTTATAAAGCAAGGCTATCCCTATACTCTCTCTCATGCACACCCACTCACTGTTCTTCCACATACTCTGGGCATGTGGTACCATCTACCATATTATGACGCAGTATGAGGTCCTTGCCTGGTATGACTGCCTGATCTTGAATTTATCTACCTCCAGGACTGTGAGCCAAAGTGAACCTCTTTCACTTATCAACTATCCAGTCCCAGAATTCTGTTATAGCAATAAAAATATTTACTAAAACAGGATAGTAGCTTAGGGAAAGATGAGCGTACTACCGAAATCTGGAAGAGGAATACTGGCAAGTCAGGTGAGATGGGAGTAAGAAGGAGGAGAAAATCCCAGGTAGAGAAAACAGAAGGAACACGAATTGCTCTCCTAAATTCCCTCTGGGACAGAAGGGTTGATGACTAAAATGAATGCAATGCTGTGCATTTTCACACATTTCTGGGTTAAAATGTCAGTGTCTTTTTGTGGTATCTTCAGAACAGCTGTTAAGAAGAACAAGGCAGAAGACTATTACCCCCATTTTAATGATGAAGAAATTAAATTCCTGGGGGGAATCAGTCAATCACAGTTGACAATCTCACCCTAGCTGTACCCACAAATGCTGCTGTAAGGATGTATCATTTTCATGCATCTTGCAGTTTTCAAAGTACTTTTTACATGTTAATTTATTTGCAGGATATTATGAAGTATTATTGTCAGGATAATTCCATTCAGAAGTAAGGGGACTATATTAGAGAATTTACATAGTTTCACCAATATCTCACCACCCAGCAACTGGTTTAACCTAAACTTAAAATCTCTCTTCCCCTTACCTGAAGTAATGACTTATTAGAATGATAAGTCAAAACCCCAATAATACTTATCCTTCCTGAGTTAGATGAGTCACATGGACAGATTGAGACAATTTAATTCTGCCCTATGGTAGCCTCCCTTACCACTTCACCATGTCCCATCTTGGAAGCTGCCTATGATTTTCACTAGGGTAAAGACCAGGGTACGCTCCTATATTTCCTGTATGCATTTCAATGGTCAAATAGTTGTGAGCCAACATTTAATATTAGAACATTAAATATACATCTGCTTATTGTGTCAAAGGAGAGGTCTTTCACATTTTTTTTTAGTTAGGGAAGATAAGAGAAAGGGGGGAATGCTTGATAAATGGTGGGAGAGGTGGGGGAAGGGGAGGCTGGGATGCTGGTTCCAGGAATATGGAGAAACTTGGAGGAATGCCCAGAATTTGGAATGGGAGATAGGGAGTGAGACATGGAGAAAATAAGACAGGCGATAAAGACAGACTCAAAGTGTAAGTAGGCCTTGAATGTCAGGACAGGAAGTCTAAAATTGATGGTGGAGCTAGAGAGAAACATATAAGGACGTGGGGTGGGGAGTAATGCTGTCACGGGCCCTGGAGACCTGTTATGGGCATAGGGAGTCTGGGATGGCTGAGGCTTCAGTGAAGGAAAGATGTAAGGGAAAAGATAATTTCCAATTCTCCTGTGCCTCAGATATATAAATAAAGCACAATAAGAACTATAATGAGGAAATAAATGTCACAAAAATGTTAGCAGATGGGACACACAAACATGAAGCCATGCCAGTAGCCTCTAGCCAAGAGCAACAAAGGAGAGAGCTTGGTTTAGATGACCTTAAAGCTCTGTTCCAGCTTGCAGATTCTGTAATTTCCACACTTTGGTTCAATTTATTGAATTCCATTAGAACTTTCCAGCTACTTCCTATTGAGAAAATGCTATGCTGGATTCTGTGTTGGGGGGCGGGGACTAGGAAGGGGGTCAGGACTGAAATCTAGTTTCCTGCTGTGAAGAAAATTCATGTATAATGGGAGAAGATACTTTAGATTATAATGCAAGTTCCCTTATAGGATTTTACATGTCAGAGGGAGGGTTGATACTGTAAATCATCTAGGAAGGTCATGGTTTTAGAGAAAAACTGGAAAGTGAGGTCACTTACTAAGCAGAGGAAAACCCATGTCTACAACCGGAAAGCTCTGGGAATGATAATGACAGAAGCAGAACTCTAGTCTGATCTCTTGTGAACTGTATCATAGTTTAGCCCCCAACCATTGACTTCAGGAGGGACTTGTGACTGGTTTCTAACCAATAGACTATTCCAGAGGTGAGGGGTGCCACTGCCATCATTAGGTGATGCCATATGGAAAAGGTGAGGCATGTGATTACAGTCCCATCTGATCAACCGGGAGAGACTTTCCTTCTGGTGTTGAAGAAGCAAGTTGCCATTTGCGAGAAATCCATTTCTCAAGGAAGTATGAGGTTCTTTCAGAGTTGAGACCACCCCGTGGTGAGACAGCAGGAAGGAGGGCCCTCAGGCCTACAACTGCAAAGCTCTCCAGTCCTTCCTCCCTCCCCTCCCCACCTCACTTCCTCCCTCATTTTCCTTCCTTCCTTCCTTCCTTCCTTCCTTCCTTCCTTCCTTCCTTCCTTCCTTCCTTTTCCCTCCTCATTCTCTTACCTTTTCTTCCTTTCTTTTTCTTTTTTTTGGCAATACTGGGAATGGAACCCAGGGGTGCTCTACCACTGACCACCATGTTAGCTTCCTTGTTCTGTGGGAAGGGTGATGATGTTTGAGGAGCAAGAAGACAGTGAGAATACAGATGTGTGTGGAAGCCAGTTCTGTTCCATCTGGCCCTTGCCTGGCTTGGTGTTGGTCATTTCAGAGCCCTTGCCATGATTTCCTGCATGGCAGCTCCACCTACTCCAGAGTTGCTGAGGCCTGGGAGAACTCTAGGCTTGCAGGAGGCAGGAATGAATTATGGGTAGACAGGACTAACACAGAATCCTAGACGTTTGAGATGAGTAGAGACATAAAACCATCTCTCCTAACTCTTTCAGTAACTCAAGACTCTTATCTACACTGTTTGTAATAAGTGTGTATCTACTCAAATGACTTTACCAACTGATCTCTCACTGCTATGGGGAAACAAGGTTATCAGACCATGTCAATAATGAAAAGACCTTTTTAGGCCCAGTTTCGTTGAACTGAATTGTAATTGTCAGGGATGAGGGGTATTTTTAAGATTATCACTTTTTTTTTTTTTAAAGAGAGAAGGACAGTGAGAGAGAGAGAGAGAGAGAGACAGAGCAAATAAATTTTTATTGAGTTTTTCAGATGGCTTTCATTGCTTTGACACTTAGTTGTGTACGTGGGTACTGGAGTTTGAACCTGTGTACTTGCACATGCCAGGCAAGTGCTGTAACTGCCAGGCCACCACTCCAGCCCCAAGATTATCAGTTTAAAAGATGAGAAAATGAAGACCTAAGAGGCTCAAACTCCCATGGTTGCTCCCATCACAGAGCCACCAGCCTTCAGATATGGGACAGACCAGTGAAGGAAGAAAAATTTATTTAAAGATGATTACTAAGAGTTAAAAGTGCTTGACTTTGCCTTTTTAAATTTGTATAAGCAAATAATTGCCCAAGCCCCACCATGGCTCCTAGAGTGAGCACCATCTCATTTTGAGGCATCTATTCACAGCTGCTGTCTGTCCTTGCCTGATTTCACTCCCTGTATTTTCTCAATATGTATTTATCACACAACTTTATACCTTTTTCTTTTAGAAAAGTACTGCTAGCCACAGGTTCAATTTTCCTCCTGGGGTTGGACTTTTAATGTTGTAAGGTGCTGTTCCTCATCAGGCTTGCTTTCCTCTCTGTATGCATCACCCCATGATTTTCCTCTCAATTTCAAATAGATATTGGAAATAATAATCTGCCAGTGCATGGATCATAATCATTCTCCAGATCCAGCAAAGCTAGAGTGACTAATACTTGAGATGGAGGTCAATTCTGATGTAATTCTGAATCATCATGTAAAGACACTCTTAAATGTAAGAGAAGTTCTGTCTGTTATGTGCCCTGAAACTCTTCCAGAGTTAAGACAGAAAGGAAAAGGATACTGGGACAGAGTGAAAAGAAGGAGAAGAAGGAGAAAGAGAAGAAGAGGAGGAGGAGGA
>PVKS010033016.1:0-22077 GCA_004027875.1 Aplodontia rufa | reverse complement strand
TGGTGATGGTGATGGTGGTGGTGGCAATGATAACGGTGTTGGTGATGGTGGTGATGGTGGTGGCAACCGCAGTGGTGATGCTCTTGGTAATGCCGAATGGCAGCTGCTGAGACAAGGGCCCCAAGCCGCACCACCCTCAGGTGGCCTGTATGTCAGTGTCACTGGAGGCCTGGAGGAGTGAAGGTACAATCAGGGAAGTGCTGCTCACAGACCACTGCATGCCCTCCTCCAGAGGCTCTAAGCATCCTGTCAGGAGAGGGTGGGGAACAGGCTGACTGCAAACAGACCCCAGCGCCTGCCCTGCTCTTGCAGCCAAGCACACCCCACCTCCTGGGCACTCCAGGGCAGGCAGCTGCACTCCTGAGTGAAGGGGAATTAGCAAAGGGCCCAGCTGGGGGCTAAGTGAGGAGCCTGGGCTGCTCTGCACATCTGGAAGGTTGCGGTGCTCCACTGTCTGAGGCTGGAGAGGGCGAGGGGAACCAGGATTTCTTTCTTCAGTGGGTGTTCCCAGAGGTGCTGCCGTGGAGGCCTGGGGTGCATGACTCCCTCTGCAGGCGCCACCCTGTGGGTGCTGAGCCAGTGCAGCCATGCAGCTATAAAGAGGCCTCTTCGGATCACCTGTAACTGCCCCTGTGTCCCAAGCTTCTCATGGCCCTGAAGAGGTGGTCACAGCTTCAAGGACCAGGAAGGGCTGCTTGCTGGGGCTGGCAATGGAAGGCTTTGTGGATAGGATGGGGCTGGCACTGTGGACACAAGAGGCCTGGTTCTCGCACCTGGAGCCGCCTCTTCACTTCTTTCACCCTGGCCAAGGCAGCAGCTGCCAGTTCCACGCAGGTGACCTTCCCGACACACTGCATCAGTGGCTCTGAATGCCTCATGACTTCTGCCCAGGCAGGAAGGGCTGAATTGTGTCCCCCAAGTTCCTAGTCTGAGATTCTAACCCCAGCACTCTGAGTGAAAGCTTATGTAAACTTGGGTCATTGTAGATCCGATTAAGCAACTTATGAAGCAGTCTCCAGGGTGGGCCCAATCCCACCTCCATGCCCCTCGTGGAAATGGGGGATCTGGAGCTCTGCACAGGAAGACACCTGCTCGAAGGCAGGGAGGGCTTCTGCAGCCTAGGGACAGCCTGGCACAGACCTTCCCTCCCTCCCAACCTCAGAAGGAAGCAGCCCTGCGACACCTCAACTTCTGATGCTGCCTCCACAGTCGTGGGACCAGCCAGGACCCCTGAACATCTGGACACAGGCATCTGCAGCATCTGCCAGTCCCTGGGGGACACATGGCCTGGAAGAGACAGCGAGCTGACTCCCTATAGGGTAGCCAGTGCCAATGGGAAATGACAACAATGTGTGGACTTTCAGTCCCTTCAGTCCCTCAGTGGCCCCCATGAGGCACAGTCCACAGGGCCTGCCCTGAGGTCCCAGCTGCACAGAACCCCAGCGACCCACGGTGGTGACGAGCTGCACAAAGCCTTCACACTGGCCTTCCTTGTTTCCGTGTCCCTGGTCCTGTGGTCACCCACTCCTTTTCCTGAGAAGAGGGCTTCAGAGAACTGTATCCCAGCCGTGCTCTCAGGCCCAGTATCCGAGGGCCTCACAGGCTGAGGACAAAAGAGCCCCACCTGAGACTCAGCCAGTGGGACAGGGTAGCAAAGGGGGCTTCAATGGTAGCCACCATGGGGCCTGATCAGTCTCAAGGACATGGCTGTGGAACAAAAGGGGCTGCTGGGGCTGCGGGCTGGCTGTGACAGCTCTCTGACATGCTGGTTAAGAGAAGGCACCCAGGGCCTGGGCTGAGCTCGGCATCCCAGGAGGCTCTCCACTCTGAAAGTGGAGAAAATCGCTCTCAGTCTGAGGCCTAGGTTAGACCCTCTGGGCAGGGTCATGAGCAGAGGATGAGATGGAAGGGGAGAGGGTGCAACGGCTGTGGTTGAGGTGACTCTGAGACCTAAAGGTGGCACAAGATTTGCTGCATTAAATTTTGTGGACAAATTTGATGCATTCTTATATTGCTGAAAATTTATTGTTTTGACTCTTCTATTGGCCCGATTATAAGATACACAATTGATTTAATAACAGCTTGTCAAGGGCAAAGAGAAACACTGAGTTTACTACACATGTGAAATCTCTACTGCGAGAGCTGCTCAAGCCTCGCAGCTGCCTCTGAGCCGCAGAGCTGGGGGCCCGGCCAGAGGGCACTCGTGATTCACACTGGGCATCGGGGCTTTACAGATGCCATAGCCTCATTCCTCCTGCAAGGAACCTGACGGGCTTCCCCGAGCCCAAGTCCCCTTCTTCCTCCACTGGAAAAGAACGCGCTGTGAGCCAGAGACAGTCCTTCAGGGTGGAGACTGCTGCAGGCTGGCACTGCAGTGTGACCAGGGACCATAAACATGGCACCTGAATACAGGCTTGCTCTCTTGTGGCGCTGAGGCTCAGAAATCTGGGCACAGGCAGTGGGCGCTCTGCTGAGGCTCTGAAGCCCATCCACTTGCACTGTGGCCATAGGACTGAGGCCCTGCAGCGCCTCCAAAGATGGTTCACAGCGGGGCCGGCTTCCCACCCCCAGGCGGCTGAAGAGACTCTGCAGTGGAGCCTAGGGAACATGATGTCATGTGTGACCCAGCATGGGGCCTGGCTGATGGCATCATCACATCCACATGCTTGTCCTCCAGAAGGCAGGGGCCACGTGGCTGAGGGTGCAGATGGGGACAGGGTATCCGCACACTCGTCCTCCCAAGGCTGAGGCTACTCAAGCTGAGGTTGTGGACAGGAACACGGCATCATCACACTCATCCTCCCGATGGCAGGGCCCACACGGGCTTAAGATGCAGATGCAGACAGGGCATCATGAGGCAGCCCAGAATTCTGCTGTCCACATCCCAACATGCCCACCCTTTCCATATGGAAGGAAGATGGAGGTGGGGTGGTGTGTGGTCCACACTGCTCTCTCTGCTGTTCACACCCTGAGTCCTGCTGGTGGCTCAGGAACAGCTCGGTCCTGCATCTCCTTCCCCTGGGACATGTGCTGAACTTCAGCACCAGTCACATGGTGGCCAGTGGCCTGTGAAGGCGACATGGAGGAGGACAGAGGCGCAGGCTTCCATCATGCTAAGCAAAGGCCTCAGTTTCGCCTCCTTCCCTGGCTCCTTGCCACCCATTCCCAGGGTCACAAGAGTCATGCTCATAGGCACCTTGAGACACCACTCAGATCCTGGGCAGTGACCCACATGGACACGGGGGACCAGGAGAGCTGCTCTGGCACCATTGAACATCATGACGGACCCAACAGTCAGGCCAAGCGTTCACCCAACAGACCTGGAGACACCTGCACGCAGAAGTCCGCAAGCTACACGCTGTGCATTCCGTTTCGATGGTGTCTGGGAGACACTGCCTGAGATGCTGAGAAGACGGCACTGCCGGGGCTCAGGAGAACTGGCATGCGGCACAGGGTCTCTCGGGTAAGGAGAGGACATCACGTGGGACTGCAGTGCTTATGCGCCCCTATGCTTTCACAAGGAGCCACAGAATCTCCCAGCACTCACAGAGTCAAGGTACAGGCAGATTTAAAAAATATCTAGATGGATAAATAAAAATTTTTTTAAAATCTCAGATGGAAGGGAAATGCGTCAAAACAGTGTGACTACCTTTCAAATGCGCCCCAGAGCCTCAAGAGGGGGTGGGGTAAGGTGCTGACCTCAGCGGCCTTGGAAATGGGCGGAGTCTGTAAGACAAAGACAAAGACAAAGGCACCCTGAAGCACCCCTGTTCCTTGAGAGCTGCTTCCAGCAGGGCCAGGGCCCAAGGACTGAGCAGCAAGAGTAGGGGAGTGAGCCACTGCAGCAGAAGGAGGTCACAGAGAAGCAGGAGGCCCAAACGTTCCATGCAGGGACAGGTTAGGGTCACAGGCATCAGGATGGACACCTCCAGTTTAGCAGAGATAAGGAGATACAAGTGGGAACGCCTAGGCTGGTGTGTCCACGTGGGCGTGTGCACACAAATGTCACCTCGCTCTGTTGGCTGGCAGGGTCTAGCTGCAGTGAGCCTCTCCACCAGGTCTGATTTCTAAAGTCAACCAACAGGAGCAGGGCTGGCTGACCCAGGCAGGTGCAGGACTTGCGCAGGTGAGCCTGGAGACCCATGCGGTGGCAGAATGCAGGGAAGCACTCAGCCGAGTCCAGGGGAGGCGTGGGAGGGACACGGGGACCCCTGGAGGAGGTGGTGCCTGAGACTGAGGCCAGAGCGTCTGAGCAGACTGCAGAGGAGCTCCGTGAGGTGGACGCAGCCAAGGCCAGAGCAGGCTCCACGGCCCGCGCTGATCAAATAAATTACTGACAAACATGGGGGAGCCTGCGCGAAGCTCCCATGCCCAAGAATCCCCCAACTTCCTGCAGCTGCTCGTGGCTCAAGGAGCTGGAGCAGGACTGGCCACCCTGAAGACGGGCTGACAGTCTGCCCCTGCTGAGGCCTGAATGTGTGTGCCCCCAAATCCCAAATACTCTGAGCCCCTGCATGCTGGAGGGGGCATGCAGGAAGTGAGGAAGTCAGACAAGAGAGACCCCTTGAATGGGTTCAGTGCCCCTGCACAGGGGCCTGGGAAGGGGCCCTTGTCTTCCCAGCACAGGAAGACGCAGCAAGAAGCCATCCATGGGAAAGCGGCCCTCACCAGACCAAATCTGCCAGCACCTCTGAGCCGCCCAGCCTCCAGCCACCAGCTCCAGTTCACTGTAGCCTGTCACGCAGCCCATGGGGACAGGGGCAGTACACCTGGAGTGATCCGTGAGCACAGCCCTCCCTCACCTCTGTCCACTCAAAACACCCAGCCTCAGCCTACTCAGTCCAGCCACAAGAAAAACATACGAACAGGACACAGGGAAGATCCACATCTCCCCGACAGCTTCGCGGAGCCTCCAGGGCTGTCGATGACAGGCACCCTGAGAACCCCGCACAGTGTGAGCAGCTTCAGAGGGTCCTGGGGCAGTTGGCTCCAGTGAACCATCGATCAGGATTGGCTTCAGGTAATAGGAACACACCAATTAACACCTGATGCCGGCACAATTAATGCATCGATCACCACCTAATGCCAGCAGACGATGCAAAGCAGCCCAACCGTGTGAGGTGAAACTTTTCCGTAAATGCAATTATATTTAAAGATTAATGGTCAGTAAACATGCACACACAGACACAAGCGCACACACACACACACACATCCATGCACATGCACACACACATGCACACACGCACACACACATGTGCAGGGCTCCAAGACCGAAGCTACCTCCAGCACCCGGCCAGCATTCCCTGAGTTGGTGGCGGCCCTGCTGGCTCCACTCTCCTCTGCATCTGCAGGCTCAGAGCCTAGGATAGGCTTTGGTGGGCATCACATCTGGGTTAGAAGGGCCCTGCTTGCTTTGGCCGGTTGGCTTGGTGCAGACTCAGTCCCAGAGGCCCAAATGCACTCCTTGGCGTTCACTACTTACCTCATTCCTGATGGGACCCAACCCTGACCAGGCCTTCTGCTCTTCCTCTGGCGCCTCCAGGCAGCAGCCACCAACACATGCTTCCAGGGCTGTCACCAGTCTGCAGCTCACCTGGCACGTACAGGGACCACCTCCAGTGACACCATCCATCATGACACCTGAGCCTCTAACATGTCAGCCTGAGAGCCCCAAGCCCACCATGAGGCAGAGTGTCATCGGCACGTGCTTCTCTGGAGCCAATGACCCACTAGTTCCTCCGTGTCAGAAAGTAGATGGGGCTGGTATTGGGCTCAGGCTTGACACCAGGCACCTGGGGTGACCAAAGAACTCTTAACAAGATACAGAAGGAACTGAGCCAAAGAGAAGACACTGCTAAATTGAACTTATTTTATAAAGAGAGAATCAATTTTATTAGCTTTTCACGTGGCTTTCCTTGCTCCAAAACTTTGTTGTATATGTGGTGCTGGGGTTCGAACCCGCTTCCTCGCACATGCCAGGCAAGTGCTGTAACTGCTGAGCCACTGCTCCAGCCCTTAAATTAAAGTTCTTTAAAATCAAGAATTCCTGCTCCCCTAGGGCTCCCTTATCAGAGGGAAGAGGCCAACAGAGACCTCAGAGGGGCCACAGTGCACGTGCCTGTCACTGAAGGCTACAAAGACTTCACAAATCAGTAGGGAAAGATGAGAGACCAAGAGGAGGGAAAGCAGCCAGACAGCCGCGCATCCCTGGAATCCCAGCAGCTCGGAGGCTGAGGCAGGAGGAGCGCAAGTTCTAGACCAGCCTGGGCAGCCTAGAATGACCCTGTCTCAAATCAAAATTAAAATTATTTGAAAGGGCTGGGGATGCAGCCCTGGGTTCAATCCCCCATACAAGAGACAGAGACAGAGATAGACAGAAGAAGGAAGCAAAGGACTCGAGCAAGAATGTCACAACAATTGTTAATGAGCCACATGAAAATGTGCTCAATATCACTGGCAGATTAAAACAAAAAGATAAGCCAGGCCAGGCTCTGGCAGCCTCCCACACAATGGCATGGCCACCCTGGAGGCCTCTTGGGCCATACGTACAGAAGTGATGCCACCTCTGCCCATGACTGTCCAGTGACTGTCCAGTGACTGTCCAGACTCACTTTGGGCAGCTAGTTCCGACTCCCCAGGTGGACCTTGAGCCCTCCCACATGGGAGTGCAGGAGCCAGCGTGTGTCTGCTCACCTGGCCTGGCCTCTCCCCTGCCCTGGCCCCTCATTTCACGTGGGAAGCTGGGCACCAGCCACAGAGGCAGAATTCACCACACCATGGGCATTGGCAAATGCCACAATGAGGGCTTCTCCCCTAACCCACCCCCACCCCATGGAGACAATTGTTCAACATCTGCTGTCTCTCCTTGGACCCAGGTGGTCTTTGTTCAGTGAGGGCTACTCACCTGAGTGTGCTCACCTACCTCAGCCCATTATGTATAAGCCACCATGTGTCCTGCAAGGGCAGGTGGGTGGACAGAAGCCTTTGCTTTGTTCTGCTCCATGGTCAGACCCGGCCCCAAGAGGTGGCCCAGGGCACAGAGCCTCACGCTGATGGGTAGGCTTCTTATTCCCAGCCCAAGCCCTGGTAGGGGATCAGGAGTGCTGGTGCAAGAGCCCTCCCATGGAGGGCCTGTGGCTACTGAGCTGCACTCTCCTGCATCCCATGTTCCTGGTTGACCGCAGAGGACCTGCCAGGGGTCCTCCTGCCCAGCTAAAGGAGCTCTGACTCCAAGTGAGTCCAAAAGAAAACAAAGCCAGGGGAAGATGGCAGAAGAGTGAGCCCCAGAGGAGAAGGCCTACCCATCTTACCTGCACTGCACTTCCTGGCCCAGTGGCTGGGGGCCCCAAGTAGCAGTCACTAAAATGAGAGTAAGTCACAGACAATGTGGAAAATCCAATGAGGTCTCTGTACCCTTTGCAGAAAAGTTCACATGCACACATATGCACGCACACACACACATGTGTGCACTCACATGCACACAGTGCACACATGTGCATTCGCACACGTGCACAAGTACATGATCTCGTGGTTCCTAGGTCTCCATAGTCCCCCCACCCAAACCCAAGTGCATGAAGCCACGTTAAAACCCTCCTTGGCATGTGTCACCCACAGTAAGAAATAAGTGATTCAAAAGATAAATTTAGATGTCTACCTCATCGAAAACACAAAAATAAATTCCAGATGGATGAAAAACCTAAATGTGAAATGCAAAACTGTAAAGTGTTTAAAAAAGCACAAGAGAATGTTTTTATCACATCTTGGTGGGGATCAGACAATAAACACAAACCAGAAAAAGCTAAATAACCAGGAGAAAAGTGGGCCAAGGATGGAGCAGGAGTCCCCCGGCAGGATCCCTGTGATCGCTGGAGCCACCTTGGCAAGCAGCATGGGGTTCCTGTGGGAGTCACTCGCTCGCTCGTGGTCCAAGTTGCTCTCGACTGTCACTTGCAAATGTCAACCAGAGGAAGGTCTCTGGCCGGAGACTGCGAGGCATCAGCTTTTCCTGCTGTGGAATATTCTAGGTGAAGGGAGCACACTGGGTCCACAGGATGGAAAAGAGGAAAGGGTAACAGAAGAACGTGTGCAGGACGATCCACATGTGCGGTTTTAAGAGGCACACAGAGCAATGCTATCGTCTGCCCTTGCACATGCACTGATGCCTATCGTCTGCCCTTGCGCATGCACTGACGCTGGGGCTGTGTTCACCTGACTGGACAGAGGCACCTGGCGGGGAGGAGGTGCCACTACCACCCTAAGCTGGCCATTCTGGTTATTTTAAAGCAAGTGGCAAGCTAATGTGGTTAATCGCTAACACCTGTTTATTGGGGATAGAGTTTATGTAAATTTTAATTATATTATATTTCATACTTCTCTGCATGTTGGAAATATTTCACAATTTAAAAAAAAATAGAAACAAAAGTGATGACCTGAGGGCTGGAGCGGTGGCTCAGCGGTCACAACGCTTGCCTGGCATGCGCGAGTACACCGGTTCAAACCTCAGCATCCACGTACACAACTAAGTATCAGAGCACTGAAAGCCATGTGAAAAACTCAATAAAAACTGATTCTCTCTCTCTCTCTCTCTGTCTCTCTCTCTCTCTCTCTCTCTCACTGTCCTTCTATCTCTCTTTTAAAAAGTGAGTGGCTGAGCGGCTCATGCACACCTCTTCTCTCCTACGTGGCCCAGCAGGGCCAGGTCGGAGCAGCACCCAGAGCCTGGCCCAGCAGGTGGGGCCTGAGAAGGGCCAGAGAGGAGCTGTCCTGCTGGGAAGCCCAAGGGGAGCCATCTGTCCCCTAGCACTGCAGATCCAGTCCTGCTCTGGGCCTGGGGCCAGAAAAAAGCAGGCCCAGCCTCTCTTGCCAGCTCCACTTCCCGGGCTGCGGTCCCTCTCTTCTGCTGGTCGCCCATGTTTCTTAAAGGAATTTTCATAATTTGATTGTGATGCGAATCCTTAAGGAAATGAAGAGGGTAAGTGGGTGGATGGGGGAGGTCTCTCTGAGGACCTGACACTTGAACTGAGGGCGGAAGAACAGAAAGACCTAGAAATGTGGGAAATTGCAAAGGGACCTGAATCAGGAAAGGGTTTGGTAGCCCGAGGATCATGGAGAAGTCCTAACTGGCTGGAGTATAATCAGAATAGAGATAAGTAGAGAAGGTACAGGCTGAGCCCTGATCCTGGTTACTGACTTAATCCTTCACATATTGAGCCCAGTCAAAGAGCAAGTCCTTGTCACACTTTGAGCCTTGACCCCAGTATGACCTAGAAACCTGATCCTTCTGCCTCTGAGCCTTGGCCCTGGAACATACAGAGCCTTGATCCTCAACACAAACCAAGCTCTGACCCCTGGTCCTAGAGTGGGCCCTGGCTTCTGTTCAGCCTGGCTCTAACCCCAAATCGTGGGCCAAACCTTGCTCCTTTGCCCAATCTCTCCTCACAGTGTTTTTCCCAGTCACTGGTCATGGGCTTTGCCCTGAATCCTGGTCACATACTACCAAGTGCTGTTTTTGGGGGGAAGGATGGGAAGTGGACCTGTGGCCGATGCTGCAGTGTGACATTCCGCTCCTCATCCACATGTGGGGACCTCCATAGAGCCTGTCCTGCCTTGCACACAGCCAGCTGCCTCCTTGATGGCTCACGAGTGGAGGATGTGGGTCAGAGTGTGTGACTCCCGGCAGCTGCCTGTGTGCCTCTGCAAAGCCACCGCTTGGTCCATGATGTGATGCTAATTGCTCTCAGTGGTGCCTGGTGCTTTGTTAAAAATTTTAATGTTGATTTTATTGAAAAACAGAAATAGCACAACATATGCTCTGAGCATCTTCAGACCTAACTGGCACCTTGACTGGGCCCCTTGGGTCCTCTGCAGTGCCCACAAGGCTGACAGTACGCAGATTAGGATGGGCTGCCTATCCTCCTGCCATGTCCCAGGGGTGCCTGTGAGGTGGCGGCCAGGCCAGGGCCCCCCAGCAGGTCCATCTCACATTTCTTGGTGCTGTGAGAGCTCACGACTTGGTCTCTGGAGCCTGTGCCTGGTGATGGAGCCCTCAGTGTGCAGGTCTGGGGGCTGGACCACATTACCAGCAAGAGGGTGGCCTGAGGAAGGGGTCTGGCATTACCAGCCTCCCAGGAGACCCTTGGTGTGGGTGGCTGTGTGGACAGTGCACAAAGGCGGAGGGGGGGGTCACAGGCCTTGTGTGCACAGTGGATTGTGGTGGCAACACGGGAAGAAGGTCTGACCCATGGTGACAGCCATTACTGCCAAGCTGTGTGGTCAGGGACAGGCTCAGCGTGGCACATGCACAGCGAGTGCTCGTGGGGCCGGGCACCATGGGCTGCATGGGTGCTGGGGGCCGAGGCCTGTAGAATGATGGGTGACCTTTAGCCAGCCCTGGCCACCCTAAGCCTTGGCGTCTGAACTCTGCCCCTACCTCTGCCATGCCAGCCTTATTCCAGTCACTGTCGATGGCCAGGCCGCAGCTCTGGGCCTCTGGACTCAGTCTGCAGCCTGTGTCCTTGAGGAGTTCGAAAGGCAGTGACAACCACAGCTACCTCTGGTCCTACCACTGCCACCCTGGCCCCCGCTCCTCAGGCACTCAGAGCCCTGCCCCGGGACCTCTGAGCCACCGCCTGCACTGCCACTCCAGCAACCCTTGCTATGTCACTCTCCTGGGCACGTCAGCCCGGCTCCACTGTGCGGCTGCAGGGGGATGTGAAGTCCATCCAGCCTCCTGCCACTCCCCGCCACCCATCCTTGTGGTTCAAGCCATGTCCCCTTCCGCACTCCTGCATGACCCCTGTCCAGCTGTGGTCACCACAGGGCTGCCTGGGTGACGCTAAGTCCCAAGTCTGACCTCCTGACTATTGTGTGCCCCACCCCACATCCCACCCCCCAGACTGAATGAACCTCTTGCTGCTGAAGGACAGTTTGAGGCCACTCCATCTGCACCACACCCGCCAGCCTCGCCCTCCAGGCTTCAGACCTCCTGGCGGCAGCGCCCCTCCTGGTGTCTGTGTAAACTCGCTCCTGCTGAGAACACACTTCCTCCCAGGCTGTGGATTCCTGCACAATCAGAAGGGGCCATGAAAACACTGCTCCTCTGAGACTCCTCTGCCATGCAGAATTATACCACAGCCCTGCTAGGGCCTCCGCCCCTGAGGCCATTTCGCTCTCTCTCCCTCCTCTGCAGAGGGCAGGGGCAGGATGGTCCCTCTCCTCCCAACTGCAGTTCCGTGCATACAGAGGTAGGATCAGAGAGCCTCTGCACACAAGTGACTGGCTGACTGATGCCCTGGTAAAAACCCTGCCTCCCTTTGCAGGGTGAGGAGCACCTGCTGAGAGAGAGCAGGGCAGGAACTGCAGATCCACTGTGGCACGGTGGGCATCTTCCGTGGGCAGCTCCCAGGCCTCTCCTGGCCCAGGAACTGGATGTACTGAGTCTAGGAGTGGTAGCCTTGAGGAAGCATGGGCTTTCTGAGCCTCAGTGTCCCCCGTGAAGCAGAAGCACTCCTGTCCAGCCACCAGCGCCACACCACTGGTGCAGTCCGGAGGTGCTCCTGCAGGGTGACCATCACAGTGACAGAGCACCTACCCTGAGCCACGCCCCTTCCACGCACATCATCTCACTTCAGTGCCTGGCTCCCCACCCCACACAAACTCTAAAACCAGAACCAATCTCTGATGACCTTTCCTGTGCTCTCGGAAGGCTGGGGACGCCGTGCCTCCCTCGTGTGCACTTCCAGCTCTGGCAGGGCACCAGCCGAGCCCTCTGTTCTGCACCCTCTCCTCCGCTCCCACTCTGGAAGGTGCTAATTCTGACGGGCCTGACAGCTGAGCCGGGAAACCCAGCCTGCAGGGGCCGTAAATATGCCAGGCTGCTCCCCTCCGCGGCGCGGGATCTGCGCTCCCGTCCTCCCCTCCTTCAGATCCCACTTCACAGCCCAGGTGCAGCCGTAAAACACCAGCCCCCCAGAGAGTGCGCCAGGATTATTCTCAGTTTCCAGCGAACTCATGCTTCTCTGTCCTTGGGGTGCCCTGGAGCAGGGCTAGCTGGCCCCACCCAGTGACCCCTCTCTCGGGGGAGACCAGCCACGGATGAGGGTGGCGGCCCAAGAAGGGGCAGATGGAGCTGTCTTTAGGAGGCAGGGTTCTGCAGCCTCAGCACTCCAGCGCCTGCCCTCCCAAGGAAACACTATGCAGCGCGAGGTGGAGGAGCGGTGGATGAATGAGCCCACAGAGTCCCACACCCAGTCACAGCCCAGGGAGAGAGCGAAAGGCCTCATCTAATTGGAAACACCTGCTCTTCCATCTCAGGCAGCCTCTGAGAGGGAGTCAGAGAGCCTGAATGCCACGGGTGCGTCTTAAGCTGCTGCTTTTCTGAGCTGGTGCCAGAGTCCCATCATCTGGTGGCAAGAGAAGAGGGGAGGGAGGCCCAGGGGGCTGATGGGCCCTTCAGACTGCAGGGCTCTTTGGTTGGAGAAGGGGCAGCCTCCCTACAGAGTGAGGTCCTGGCAGCAGGGTAGGGGTGCCTGCCCAGCCTACAGCACTCTGGGGACGGCTGCCTGGCACACTGGGGCTGCCCCAGCAGAGGCAGGGCTTCCAGACTCTATTTCCAGGGCTTCCGGAGCTCAGAGCCAAGTGCCACTGTGACACCAATTTCACTTTTGTCCTGCCCTGGATGGAAGACGAAAGGAACTGGAAGGCTCGGGCCCTCTAGGAGGCCGGGTCTATCAACACCCCTGTGCAGACCTTTCTGGATGGGCCAGGGTGCTGGGGTGCAGTGTGGGGGTTTTCCTTTCTGCTCACTCACACCAATGTTCCCTTTCCCAGTGTGACACTCTGAGGATCTTCCATGGCCTCTGGACAGGATCAGCCACTGCTAAGGGCAGAGCCTGGCCAGGGTGGAGCTGAGCACGTGCTGTGTCCCCCACATACCTGGCCCCACAGGATGCCTGTGACTGACTCCCTGCTGAGGTCAGAGTGAGCTGCTGGTGGCCTCCGTGGTTAGAGCCATGTCCCCTGTGGGGTCAACCGCCTGCCCAGATTCCTCCCACACACAAGGGCTCAGAATGAGGGGATCACACGCCCAGGGAATCTGATGCTGCTAGGACCAGCCCAGGTCACTGGTCCTGTCTGTGACTTGCTCCACCTCAGGAAGGAAGGGGATGGAGAGGGAGAGGGCAGCAGGAGGAGCAGCCCCAGGCTTGGCTTTCTTTGTCAGTAGGCCAGGCAGGGGTGACGGGGCCATGGCCCTCTCTCCTCTGCAGTTGCAAGGGCAAGCCAGGCCGTGGCCCATCCAGCTCTGGAAAATGACCCCACAGGGCCATGGGTGCTGCAGGACTGTCCATGAGGACAGTAGAGACTCCAGAGCTGAGGAACACGGTGGCCTAGCAGGGCCAGGTTGGTGGGCAGGTGGTGAGGCAGGGTACCAGGCTCAGGGAGGCTGGTCAGCAGGGCCCAAGGACTCAGAGCCTGGAGCAGGCCCAGCAAAGGACCACCTCACACACTGGGTGCCACCCAAAGGAGAAGTAGAGTCAAAGAGTATCCAGTGGCTGCCGGCTTCCCAGGGAACAAGCCCAAGCCCAGGCACCAGCAGTGACTCTTGGGCCACTTGGCAGGAAGGGGCCGTCACACAGCGTCCACATGATTGGTGACCAGGATGCTGAACGGTCACAGCTTTGACCTTGGGGACTGCCCAGTACACTCCTAATGTCCTCCTGTCCTTCCTGGGTCAGGCTGGGCTTGGGCACAGACCCAGGGTGAGGCATTCATGAATTAAATGAGTGGGGCACATCCATGGATGAGTATGCGAGTGAGGGATGGAGTGAGTTTGTGAGTGTGCATGTGAATAAACACGTGTATAAGTGAATGGATGAGTGTGTGAGTGAGCATGAGAATGAGTGCGAGAGTGAATGGATGACTATGTGAATGAGTGTGAGTGGATGAGTGTGTGAACGTGTGTGAGTGTGTGATTGAACAAGTGCCTGAGTGTGTGAATGCATGTGTGGGAGTTAGTGAATGGATGAGTGTGTTGAGAGTGAGTGAATGTGAGTGGGTGAGTGTGTGAATGTGTGAGTGAATGAGTATGTGAGTGAGTGAATGAGTATGTGAATGAGTGAATGAGTGCAAAAGTGTGTGAATGCGTGCATGAGTGGATGAGTGTGTGTGTGAGCATGTGAACGCATGTGTGAGTGAGAGAATGAATGAACTGCAAGTGAGTGAACATGTGTGTACAAGTGTGTAAGTGTGTGAATGTGTATGTGAGTGAGTGAACGAGTGCTCCAGTTGTGAACATGTGTGTGAGCGTGTGGATGAATGAGTGTGTGAGTGAGCTGGTGAACGAGTGTCTGAGTTGTGAACGTGCGTGTGAGCATGTGCAGGAACGGGTGTGTGAAATGCAGAGGTCCAGCTCCACCCCCCGACACGCAGGGCTCGGACACCCCAGGCAGCGGTTCCCTGAGCTGCCTTCTGGGCCCCCAGCACACTGTGCTCTCCCTAGGATGCCTCTGCACAAATCCCAGGCTGAGGAACAGCTGGGAGGGAGGGGACTGTCCCTCTGCCCAGGGCTTCATTATGGGGCCTGGAGGGTGGCTGGGGAGGGGACTAGGGTTCCCTGGTGGAGGGACATAGCCATGCACATGTGTGGCTTTCCTGCTGCTTTCACACCTCGCTTTGTTAGCGCCTCTCCGCCTCCAGCTTCTGATCGCCCCAGGAACAGCTGCCATTAGCTTCTCCAGAGCCTCAAATCCCTGATGCTCAGCAAAATTCCCCTCTGACTGAAGCAGCTGCGCTCCGAAGCTGCGCTCCTGCCTCGAGCTCATCAAAGCCCCTCAAAGGGAAGATTAACAGGCAGCCCATCAGCCAGCACAGCCGCGCTGCCCGACTGAGCCTTGCCCTCCACCCAGGCCGGCAAAGACACAGAATTAACGGCTGTGCGGACGCTAAGAAGCAGGCTTTCAGGCCCTGGAATCATTCAATCTCCCCAGTCAGCTTAGGGAGCTGGAATTTTAAGGATGCCTCTTTTGAGAAGCTTAGATTCTTGGAAGTCACCTCAAATTTCATTCCGATTAAGCTTGGGGTAAAATAAGTAAATCTAATCTTTGACACCGTCTTAGGAGCCCAGCATCTTAGCTTATTAAAAGCCCAGAATTTCAACATCTGTGAACCACAGAAACTGGATCACGAAGGCAGGGGCTCGGAGCCAGATGGGCCTGGGCAGCGAGCTCCCTCCCGGGGCCCAGCCTGGCTGCCAGCATGGAGCACACTGTTGTGGACGCCTGCTCTGCACACGGCTCAGGGCCCCATGTCCAGGTGGGCTCTGGGCACTCACACCCACCTCTCGGGCCCTCAGACAAGGTGCCCTCCTGCAGGTCCCAGGAAACCCCACCCAGGGCCCGCAAATGTGCTTTAGCCAGAAGCCATTGTCCCCAGGGAAGCCCAAGACCCCCAATGAGGCAGGGAGAGGCTGAAGTCCCACCAGCCCCATCCCAGAGCCCTACCACAGAGCAGGCCACACCAACATGGCTCTGGAGGGCTGAGGAGCATGGAGGGAGCATGGCTCTGTGCGCCATCCAGTCTCGGGCCAGCCCTACGCTGCATGCTCCACACCCCCAGTGGACCGTGAGTCCAGGCAGGGGTCCACTGAGGTCAGGCAGCGGGCTCCTCACAGTGCCTGGAACACCTTGGAGGTCAGGAGTGGGCACTCTCAAGAGGCTGAGGCGGTGGAGCAGGGATGGGCCAGGGGAACCTCAGCCTGCAGCAGGACTTCTCTGAACCTCTGTCTCTTCTGCACCAGGGGAAGGGGAGTTGCCTGCTCTATGCCCTATACTTCCAGATGTTGTGTGCTACAGACATGAGGAAGTGATTTTCCATTTGGTGATTACTCCAGTGTAGATTATCTCGTGCTGGCCCTGCCAAGAGCACACCACACACATTAGCTACACTCCTGACCGTGACGTGGTGAGGAGCATCTGTCACAAGCCTCATTCCTCAGGGAGGACATGGAGCCCCAAAGAGGTGGGCATCAATAGGGGCCTGCCCAGAGCCATGGCAGGTGTCAGGTGCTCCCTACTGCCAGCATCCACCCCTGTTTGATGGCAAAGCCAGAGCTTCCCTGGGAACCTCCCCTACACCCCAGATCCTGTGGAGGTCTGGGACATGGCCATGCCTGCTCCAAAGTCCAGGGGTGAGCACACATCCAGCCTGGCCAGTCAGCAGGGCCTGTCCCCTGGGCTTGGTGACAAGTTTGGGACATTTCCTGGAATGAGACTAGCACTATCTAGAAGGTGGAAGCCTCTTCTCAGGCTGGCCCATGCCCAAAACGAGCCTGCTGTCCTGCCATGGAGAGGATTCCTTGCAGAGGGGAAATGAAGAGGACATGAAGGATGGAGATGCCCACATCACGATGTGCCCTGGACCTCCCTCTCTGGCGTGGTCCCTGGAGATGGTTACTGTCCCCTAAAAACAAGGACTCTGGAAAAGCACTCTCCAAACCCCAAGCCTTTTCCTGCTGGTTCCCTACAAGGAGTCTCCAGATGCGTGGATCCTGGATACCGGGAGCTGGGGTCCAGGAGAAGGGTTGCTGTGGCTGCCTTGCATTTCTTAGTGCGGCCCTTGCCCTCTGGTCCCCACAGAACCCTCCACACCCCAGACGCAGCCTGCACCTGACTGCCTGGAGGGCCCAAAGGTGCCCGGCTGTGCAGATGGGCACCGCACAGTCCCGCTCTGCTGCTAACAAGCAAAAGCTGCCCCTCAGGTGGGAGTCATTTCCAGGTCACACTCAGGAGCATGGGGCCTGTCCTGTCAGGCCTGTTGACCATTAGAAGCCCATTAAGAGCGTGCCAAGTCCTGTGAGTCGGCCTCCCAGGGCAGTGAGCCATGCTGGGGAGGGGGCGGCTGGGCCCGGCCAGACTGAGACTGAGACAATTAGATCTTCAGGCAACTCCTGTGGGAGGAGAGAGGAACAAGAGGCAGTCCCTGCATTGTAGAGGCGAGCCGAGGCTCAGACTGGGAGCCTGGGGCAGCTCCTTCCCCCTGGCAAGCTCTGTGTGTCCTGGCTCAGGGTGCAGCAGGCAGGTGGAGGCGGGTGGGGATGACCCGCACGGTAGGCATGGAGGACTGGGGGCTGGGATCCTGCACCCAGGGCTCCTTCCTGGAGATGGGTGGGGATCCCAGCCCTAGAGGGAGGAGGCCTGAGCTGGTGGGCAGGGGAGTGTCCAGGGCTCCTGAGAACTATCCGCCAGTGCCTAGTGTTCTGTGTAGTCCTGGGATGGTCAAGAGAATGTCGTGCCCTGTGGGCAGGGAGAATACACTGGGCGGGTGAGGGCTCAGGGATGGCGCAAGCTGAGACATGAGAAGCTGGCCTTCATTACCCTGAGGTTAGGACCCTGGGCAGGTGACTGAGAAACATCCCTGAACATGGCAGATGCAGGGCCAGCACCGCAGCACTTCAGGAGTTGGTCTTGGCACAGGACAGGGCTAGACTGGCTGCCTGAGCTGGCTCTAGGCTCTGGGCCAGGCTGGCCATCACTGTGGGTCAGCTGGGCCTTGGGCTCTGGGCTCCATGCTGTCCCCTGCTGCTGTGACCCTGGGAAGGTGCTGTAGAACCCCTGGCTCCCCTGGGCATCTCCTTCCTGCCCTCTCTGCTCTCTGCCTGTCCCACATTCAGGCCACAGAGGCTGCTAGAGTCACTGACAGTTCAGCAGCCAATTAGAAAGAATCTGTCCCCAGCTCCAAATCTGCCCCAGCAAAGAAGACTCAAAGCGCTGAGTCCCCCAAGTGCGACAGCCCCTGAGCTCCACGGAGGATGAGACCAGCGTCCCCACCCACAGCCCTCTGGGGCTACAGAGCCGGCCAAAGGCAAAAGAGCAGGAGGACAGGGAGGACGCCTCGGGCCCTGTGACTGTGCTTCTCATCACACTCTTTGTCTCCTGCTTTCAGGAGGGTCATTTGCAGCTGGTGAAGCTCAATGCACACGGATGGGAGGGTGGTGGCAGAGAAGCACCTCCGATACCAGGGCCCTTGCAGGTGCGTCCAGGGCGGGTGTTGCTGTCACTATTGCAGACACAGAGTCTGACCCTGCCTCCAGGGAAGCACCCACCTGAAGGAGTTAAGGACACCAATTGTACCTCCCATTGCTCCGCCACGGCATTGGCGGCTCCCAAGGAACTGAGGAGGGAGCCCTGCTCCTGGCTATGCCAGGTGACGGGGAGGGGACAGCAGCCTCAGCCCAGCTCTGCCCTCGGGGCTCCTCTGCCTTCGAGGCCCACCCCAGCATTGCCACCTGCAGGGAGCCCCCCAGCCACGCACCAGGCCTATTCCGAGCTCCCTCCTGAGTCTGACTCAGCACCTGCCTTCTGCTACAGCCCATGCCACCTCCCCTGTGACCCCGGGGGAGTAAGAGCCCAAAAGCGAGGGCTGCTGACAGCAGGGACAGGGCTAGATGTCATTTCCAGGCACAGAGGAAGTGGGAGGGGGATGTGCTCTGAGCCCCATGTTATCTCCTGCCTGGCTTTGTGCTGCCCCCTCTGAGCTGGGTTCTGCCTTGGCTTCCCCACCTGCAGCCCTGTCCAGACCCTGTCCACACCATACCCCAAACACGGCCTCATACTGAGTACGTAAAGCACAGCACACACAGCTCAGTCTGAATTCCAAAGAGACAATGTTTAGTTTAACACATTCTGTGAAATGACCGCATACTCGCACCAGAAGAACCATCATTCATTACCTAGGTGAAGTTCATGTCGAATTGCTCATCTGAACTTCATTCGGAGCCCCCACCTGACTGGCAAGGTCAGCTGCTGACCTCTGTCTTCATTGGTGCAAGGACCCTGGGTGGGTGATCTGCGCCCATCAGAGTCAGCAGCCAGCCAGGCTGGTGGCCCCATCAACAATCCCTTCCGGCTCCACTGACAATCCCTTGCAGCCACATCAATAATCCCTTCCAGCCCCATCCTCAGGCTCCTGTGAACCCAGTGCCTGGAGGGCAGCCTGGCTCAGCATCTTCCTGCTTCCTCTGAATGGTGTCTCATCCCTGTACTGGACCTGTGGTCCCATTGGCCCCAGGTTTGGCAGAACAGGCAGGACTGCGGCCACCACCTCCCACACCCCTGCCAGTAGCATGGGGCTATCCACACAAGGCTGCCACACCTCCCCTCCCTGCCTGCTCACTCTGCCATGGACTGACACATAGAGGACGCTGTGAGGAAGCTGCTGTGTGCCTGTCTTGTGGGTGGGGAAACTGAAGCCTAAAGAGGCTAAGTGACTTTCCAAGGCTGCCTTGCAGGAAGTGGCAGAGGCGGGATGCACACTCAGCCCCAACTCCTCTACCGATCACCATTCACCCCTCAACTCACTCTCCTGTGCACGGACCCCACCTCCTCCCTTCCTAGACTCAGGCCTCTTCCCTCTGCTATGCCCACCTGCAGGTCACCTACAGGTATGGCCTTCCTTTCCCACCTTCTGGCCCATCCCCTCTGCACCAAGCACCTCACCTAGGCCACTGTCTCTACTCTGGGTGAGCCTCCTGCAGGAAGGCCTGCCAAGGACCTGGGCTGGGCTCAGACCCTCCACGATCCTGGAGCTCAGGGCTCAAGGGTTCAGGCCAAGTAGATGCTTCATGCCTTAAGCAAGACTTGGTGATCTTGGTGATGGTGATGTGGTGCTATGAACTTCTGGTGTAACCCACAGGAAGTACATCCTTACCAACAGCCCCATGGGCGACCATGAGGAGTAAGAAGAGAATGCTCATGGCCACCTGCGTCACCTGAGTCACACTCAACTGGACGCTGAGCTATGAATAGTGCTTGGATTCTTGAAGGTGCGCATGGAAGAAAAGAAAAATCCAGGCAAATTAAAGATTTGAAGGCAATAAACACAACTGTAGGGCAATTACAGTTCAGAAAAATATTTTATGACCTCAAGGCAAAGATGAGTTTTAAAATAAGACAAAAACAAAGACTTACAAAGAGAAAAATAATCAATTTGAATATGATCAAAATTTGAAACTTCCATCTGAACAGAACCATACACTTGGTTAAAAGATAAGCAGCAAAGTGAGATGAACTTTTGCTCGTGTGGAGAATAATGGATCAGCATCCAGAATACGTAAAGAACAACCACACACCAACAGGGAGAAGGACAACGCAAGCCAGACGCGGACCAGGGATGCAAATAGGCAGTTCTCAAAAAGGAAATCCAGCTCACAGATAAATACGTATATTCCTGCTAACTAACGGGTGGCGGCGTGCCGATGGCCACCGAACTATCGCATCACACCTATCAGGATGGCAACAATCCACAAGTCTGACAATCACAAGTGTGGATGCGTGTGGGGTGTGGGAAGTCACACTGCTGGGGAGCCCATCCTGCAGAGCACCCAGTGACACCGAGCCAGGTTGTCAGCCTCCAGCCGGGAGCTCTACAGGTTCCCTCCACGCTTGTGCTCTGGAGAACTCAAGGGACCTGGACCCTGGATGTGCCTCCAGTGGTGTCTGTTAGCTGTTTGGCCCTAGGCAGGCTGCATACCCTCTCTGTGCCCGCTTTCTGAGCTACAAAGTGGGCCTTTCCCCTCTGAGCAAGCTACTGTGGATTCTGTGGGACGATGTATGTAAAATTTCCAGAACAGCCCGTGACCAGCAACTAGCCTACCAGACAGCAGCTGAGCTCCTGACTCTGCCACGGAATGTGCTGTAGCCCTGGGCTGTCTTCACCGGAAGGAATTAAAAACGTCAGATAGAGCTGGCTCGTTCTCAAAAGGAACGTGCTAAGCAAGAGGAGGAAAGCAGAATGTCGCTCGCACCCAGTCCCACTCACGCATTGCCCCACACACAGAATGCAGAGGGGGTGCTCCTGGGCAAGGCAGGGCCGTCACTCGCTCCCTGGTGGCTGGTGGCTTCCAGGGAGGGATTTTCCATGTGGGGTAGCTGGCCTCCAGCGTACGTGGGGAGACTCTGGTTTTCCGGGGTTGGTCAAGGTTTTTCAGCCAAGCCCCTTGGAAGGGCCGTCTCTGGGGATCACCTGCCTGCCCATGCCGCTCTGGCCAATGCCTTCCTGCTCCTCAGGTTAGCCCCGCTGGCCTGTGTGGGCCAAGACACATCCTGCTCTGCCTGCCTTGGTCCCTGCCTGTGCTGCTCTGTGCCCCAGAAGGATGTTTCCAAAGCTGCTCAGCACGCAGCCCGAGGTGTTGAGCGCCAGGCCTATGCACAGGGGGCAGATGGGAGGGGCAGCAGATGGCAAGTCCCCTCCTCTCCCTGAGGAAGGGGCCTTCGACTGCAACCCAGATGGACAAGGCTCCAGGAAGACCAGGTGCCAGCCTCACAGCTTTCATGCCTTTGGATGCAGAACCATGCACAGCTGCCCAAGCCGACCTGCCCTACCCCGTGCCTGGACCCGCACCCCGTCGCTCCCTCTGGGCTCCGACTCATCTTCAGCAGCAGTCCTTGAAGAGCAGCAGCCAGTGAGCAGGAGTGGCTGAGATCTGTGCGGAGCGGCAATCAGAGCCAGGCTGTGACTGGCGGCTGTGCCCAGGGCACCCTGAACGCCCTTCCCCTGCTGCTGAAGTCCCCTGGTGCCCACTGCACAGGAGTGGACTGGAGTCATGGCTCACTGGCCTGCCTCTGCACAGCTCCTGCCCCACAGGCCTGGCTCCCCCTGACCCTAGAGCTGACAGCAAACCCTTCCTCAGTGTCTTAGGGCCTCCCCAACACCCCCACCTGCCCTCTGTGTGGAGACATGGCCTGCTCCCAAGTGCACCTGGACTGACAGCCCCGCCTGGGCCTGGGCTAATGCCCAATTAAGCCAGCTTTAACAGCATATGAAGATGCCCCGATAATGGCAGAGACTGGAGAGGGTCATTGCCACAGGGGGAGGGAGAACCTGAAAACCAATTAATAGATAAGGATCTCCCTCTCCCCCTCCTTGAGCATCACTCACTGCTGATGGAATCAGAGCAGCTGCCTTCTGAGGAAATGAAAACTCCCTCCAGGGAAAAGTGGCCTCGGAAGAGCTGAGGGCTAAGAGAAGCCCAGTGTCGAGCGCATGTGTGTGCACTGACGCTCACTTCCTCCATCACTATTACCA
>PVKS010033015.1:0-22080 GCA_004027875.1 Aplodontia rufa | reverse complement strand
TTAGTTTTTTTTTTTATGTAGCATTCTTTGCTCAAATAATGTGCTGTGTACATGGTGCTGGGGCTTGAACCCACGTACTCGCGCATGCCAGGCAAGCACCGCAAGCCACCACTCCAGCCCTGCAGGAAGAGATTTTTAAAAAACAACAGGTTCCAGCCCTGACCCTTATTCCCCCCTTCCCAACATAAGCAGAATCAGATTTGGTCAAGAGCAGGGACTATGGGCATCTGTGTAATACACACCTGTAGCATTTCTGGCAGGGAACATTTGCCACAGTGCATGTTTATTGTTGGTGCTAGGATTAGGTGTAGCCCTGTGTGCTCAGTCCAGAGCTCTGATGACCGTGCATCTGTGGTGACTCCAGGCAGAGCATGGCCCCACCCTGAGAGTTGGAATCATCACAGTGAATCTGTCCATGCTAACCCTGGTGTCTTCCCAGAGCAGCACTAAACAGCAATGGAACACAAAGTTTTATAATCATGTTTTAATCAAGGGTCCCTATGCTTCACTTTAATGCAAGCACCCTTCAACCCACTTGTCTCTCTTCTCGCAGGCCCCTCTAGTGATGATCCTCTAGGTGGAAGATTCCGGAAAATGAGCCTTGGACAGTATGATAATAATGCTGGGGCCCAGCTTTCCTTCTCCAAGTGTGGATGGGAAAAAGCCGGTGTGGACTCAGCCCCGAGCCTGGCACCGTTTCCGTCTCCAGCAGAAATCAAAGAGGTGTGTGTGTGCTGGGCCCCATTCCCATCTCAGCTTCTTCTTACTGACTTTCTGTCCTACGGCTCAGGGTGATGGCTGGGCCTGGCCCCTGCACACAGCTATAGCTACATAAACTTCCTGCACCCACTGTCTCTCCACGTCTCAGTCACCATTCCTCAAGCATCACACGGGCCATAACTGTTCCATCTAGGACCTTCAGGAACATGTACCTGAGGGAGTCCACAGACAAAAGCATCTCCTTCCTCTTCTGGGAGATGTAGTTAAGGCTTCTAGTCGGAATTGGAGTAGGACAGGTCAGTGTACCAAAATGATGAGCCTCTGTTTTCAACTTGAAAAAGTTGGAACCATTTGAGGAAGAAAAGTCACTCATAATTTTAATTCACAAACAAAACCCATTTAATATTTGGAATATTTCTTCCCAGCCTTTTTTTTTTCCTGTGTTGTGCATTTAGCTTGCTGAGCAGTTTTACTTATCTGTGGACATACCATAGTTAAGGTTTTTTTTTGTTTTGTTTTTGTTTTCTTTTAAGAGAGAGGGACATTGAGAAAGAATCAGTTTTATTTAGTTTTTCATGTGGCTTTTGTTGCACCAACACTTCGTTGTATATGTGGTGCTGGGGTTCTAACCCGTTTCCTTACACATGCCAGGCAAGTGCTATAACCACTGAGCCGCTGCTTCAGCCCCTAGTTAAGGGTTATTTGATACTGCTGTTTCAGTCACCGCTGCCGTGCTCATTTCCCCTTGCTATTACAGACTCTCTGAACTTTGTCTACGTGCTGCTTCATACTGTATTAAAACAGTGGACCATAAGATACTTGCCCCTTTTTTTACTGTTGAACATGAAAGCCTTTTCTCATTTCTGTGGCTGCAGGGTGGGGTGCTGGTTTCTGCCTCCTTGACCCCACTCTCTGACGAGGGCTTGGGTCCATCAGCCATCCTGAGGGGGCTGCAGCTGTGTGCTGGGGACTTTCCCTTGACTCCCCATTCTTATAGTCTCCTCCATGTGTCAATTTCAGACGATGATTCCTGCATATCCCCCAGACCTCAACATGATCGATGGCAGGATTTTAAACAGCAAGGAGTCTGTGTGTTCAACCCCAGCATTTCCCGTGTCTCCAGAAACACCATATGGTAAGAAAGAAGCAAGCCAGCTGTGCGAAACTTGGCGACACAAGGAGGAGAGTGACATGTCCCTGCTGTGCTCTCTTTTCCAGTGAAAACACCTCCACACTATCCTCCATTCAGCCCACCTGAGCCCCAGACAAGCAGCCCCACCAGTCTGCACAAAGGAGGACATGGTAAGAATTCCCCTACTCTGGTGTTATGAGAATTAGGTGATTCTGGTGCCACATTGCACAGTTGCACTTCCACAAAGACATCCTCTTATGCAGAGGTATCTCTGCTGGAGTCACCTCTAAAAAGCCTTGGGTGAGGAGGGGTCTTTCCAGGGAAGATACTGGGCTATGGCTATAAATGCAGTCATTGGGTTGGGTAGCAATGCACCATCAGATTGCTTCCTGGCATCCTGTGAAAATGTCCCTGTTCAACACTCCCATACTCCACTGAGATACACATTTACGGCAAGGTCAGCAGTGCTTTAGTCTTAATGGGTGCTGGCATTACTGGCCAGCATGGAGTTGGAAACAGAAAGCTGGAATGCCATCCCCCTTTACTGAGAAAGCTGGTCCTAGCAAAGAGCAAGTTCCCTGCCAGCACCCTGCTGTGTGGGCATCTCTAGGTGCTGTTGCTCCTACTGCCTGTCCATGCACACCCATCATATCTCCTCCTGCTGGTCAATGCTTAGTCCTTTCTCCTGGGTCTCCCTGTATTCTGAGTTGTGTCCTTCTCTACAGCTGGCCCATGGAGGGAACATCAGTGGGACAGGCATTAAGGGTGGCTACTCAGCCCTCCTTCTATGTGGACTTTGTCCAGGTGGTTTGGGGGCCCAGGATATGTCAAACTCAGGCAGGTAGAGGGAGGATGTCACATTAAGTCCCATATACATTTAAAAATCAACACTGTCTGTGATTTTCAATTCTTTATGCGGTTGCTTTTCTACCCTGGTGATGGTCATCAGGGGATCTCATTTATATTATTAGGCACATTGCATGGGAATGAGATGCAATTAAATTATATTTAATTCCAGCCCCGAGCCCAGGAGCAGCTGCAGCAGTGATCGCCAGTTTTCTTTTCCCTCTTTGTTTAGAGAAAATGATGTCTGTGCATCATTTAATAAAAGGGCAATGTTTCTGTTATCCAGTGTATAGCAATTAAACTACCCATATCTCTCAGCAGGCACCACTGAAATTTAATGTAAGAGAAAGTGTACACAACATTACTGCATTTCTGTTTGTACCTCATATGAGCACTACACCCAGAGGAGTGTTGGTGTTTAGAAGTGCATTTGTGCAGTGGACTCACACATAAGGCCACAAGCATATCCTTTATGTTTCTAATTTAAGCAAAGGCCAAGAAAGGAACATTCTCTCTCACCCCACGCAGCTTCCTCCCCATTGAGTAAACCACGCTTGACACCTAAATTGAACTTACATGGTGAATTTGAACTAGAACCTAGCTCTCTGGCCTGGAATTCCTCCATTTTTCTGCAGCCCCAAGTCCAGGTTCATTTAAAATGCATAGATGACAAGCAGGGGAAGGTGAGTCATGAGCTCGAGGAAAGAGGGTATTAGAAAAAAGCTTTCAAGTGCCAACTCACGATGCAGACCATCCTTTAATGATTAAGAGAATGTTGAGTCTCTTTAAACTCAAGAAAGAGCTAGGAAAAAAGAAAGTGTGTGTTCAGTGTGGGGTATCCAGGAGCTGGCAGATTTATGCCAGCTTGGTTATTTCTGCCTAAAGATGGAAAGAGTGTCTCCTCATGTGGGCAGGATGGGGACCCTGCACACCACGTGGTGGATTTCAGTGTAGCCAAGGTGTCCAGTGCAAATATTCACATGGAAGAAGCTACGCTGTGGTTTTAAATATAAGAGCAGACATCATAAGAAGAATGAGACTTCTGGATTTTTGACTCAAAAGTTTGCAGGAAAGGTCAATTTCACATTAGTTCCCAAGATCACACAGCATTGGCTCCTTGGATGCTTTGGTTGAGCCCCTAAGCTTGCCTGAGGATGCCACCCTCTCTGTGATGTCAAGCGGAGTCCTTAAACTCCACTGAGGCATAGTAATAATATCATGGGGCTCACGTGTACAGGATTCATCCCCTGTTCTTTACAAGATGATTTTATTTAATTTTGCTGCCGTGGTATAAGTTTTACCCTTGCTGTTATCCCCATTTTATAGACTAGGAAAGTGACACAGAGAAGTTGAGCCATGTCTGAGCCAAGTAGCTAGTAGGTGGCAAAGTCTGAATCCAGATACCGACAGATTATTCAGGGTTTGTGCATCATGACTGTGATGTGGTGTCACGACTGGAAGAGAGCACGGGAAATCTCAAAGTCATGGGATAACTGTGATGCAAATACTTGGCGACTCCTATGGTCTTCCACCTCTACTCTAATACCTACCATTCCCAAACAGTGCAGTCTCCACGTGGTGTTTGTCATACATCTGCAATAATGCCTGGTCACGTATCATTTATGGCTAGATACTGATGCGCATATGAATGAGTTTACAGTCTAACATCACTTAATGATGACGATATCTTCTAAGAATTGCGTCTTAGGCAATTTAGTTATTGTGTGAACATCACAGAGTGTATTTACACAAAGTAAGAGGGTGATGACATTACTAGTCAATAGAATTTTATGGGGTCACGGTTGTATTTATGGTTCATCATTGACTGAAATGTTACTATGCAGCATGTGCTTTTGTTTAAAAATACCATTGTGGGAGGCTGTGCTTCCGGGAGGGTGGATTAGACTTGCTTTTTCCTATTCCTTCTACTAAGTACAGCTAAAATCTCAGACAATTAAAAAAAAAAAAAGGAGGAAAACGCTAACTAGCCAGGAACCTTTAGTTAAGGGACTCAAGAGTAGACTACAGTCTGGACCATAAAACAAGCTTCAACAGGGTAAAAATAATTGAAACCTGCAGTGTATATTCTCCAACCAGGATGGAATCAAATTATAAATCAGTAAAGGAAATAACATGAAAAATTTTAAACACTTGGAAATGAAGTAACATCCTTACGAATATTCCATGGGCCAAAGAGGAAGCCTCAAGGGAAAATCCAAAAACATATTGAACTGAATGAAAACAAACATGAAACATATCAAAATTTATGGGACACAGCCAAACAGTGCAGAGGGGAAAATCTCCAATAGTACATACATACATTGGAAAAGAAAGAGCGTCTGAAATGAATAATTGAAGCTCTTACCTCCAATGCCTAGGGAAAAAGAGAGCAGACTAAACTCAAGGCAGGAGATATTAAAAATAAATAGAAATTAATGGTATCAAAAACAGAAGCAACAGAAAAAAATGAGAGAAAGCAAAAAATTGATAGGAACTAGAGTAACCGAAATAATTTTGAAAAAGAAAAAACGGAAGGAAGGAGTTTACCTCATTTCAAAACTTAGATTGCCATAGTGGACAAGACTGGTGTTGGTGAAGGTACAGACACATAAATCAGAAGAACAGGACAGAGAACCCAACAATGGACCCACACAAATATGCCCAACTGATTTTGACAGAAGAGCAAAGGCAAGTTGATAGAACAGAGATGTCCTTACTGCAAATGGTGCTGGGCAACTGAACAAAACAGTGGACCTCAAACAGAGTGTCACCACTTATACATAAGTTAACTTAAAATGGATCTTGGACTTAAATGCAAAAATGTAAAATTATAAATACTTTTTAAAAAGTAGGATAAAAGCTAAAAGCTTTGGGATCCAGGGTTAGGTAAGAAATGATCAGACTTGACGTCACAAGCATGAAATTGATAAACTAGACCTCGTCAGCATTGCCAGTGTGTGCTTCTGTAAGAGGCTATGAAGAGGATAACAAGACAAACTGCAGACTGGGAGGAAATATTTTCCAATCATATATCCAAGAAAGAAGTTCTATCTAGAATATATAAAGAGCTCTCAGCACTCAGCAGGAAAAAAAAATACAAGTGGGCAAATGACATGAAAAGACACATCACTAAAGAAGAGGTATAGATGGCAAGTAAGCACATGAAATGTGCCAGCATCTTTAGCTATTAGAGGAATACTTTTTTTCCCCCTGGGGATTGAAACCAGGGGTGCTTAACAACCAATGAGCCACATCCCCAGCCCTTTTTATTTTATATTTTGAGACAGGGTCTTCCTAAGTTGCTTAGAGCTTCACTGAGTTGCTGAGTCTGGCTTTCCTGGAACTCATGATCCTTCTGTCTCAGCCTCTTGAATTGCTGGGATTACAGGCGTGCGCCTGGCGAGGAATATGGTTTAAAGCCACAATGAGTCATCACTACACTCCTATCCAAATGACTAAAATGAAAACTAGTGACAACAGCAAATGCTGATGGGTTGTACAGAAACAATCCTTTACACGCTGCTGGTGGAAATGTGAAACCATGCAGCCACTCTGAAGAACAGTTGGGCAGTTTCTTAATAGAAAACACAGTCTAGACATGCACCTACCATATGACACGTACCATATGCTCTATGATTGCATTTATCCCAGAGAAATAGGCATATGTTTACGTAAAAACCTGTACACAATTGTTCTTAGTAGCTTTATTCTAAATGGCCAAAACAGGGAAACAAACTAGGTATTCTGCAATAAGTGAGTGATTAAATAAATTGTAGTACATCATTCCTGTAATACTTTACAGGGTAGTGATTTCTCAGCAAGAAAAGGAAGGGATTATTGCTATACACACCTGGACTGTTCTCCAGAGAATGCAGCTGAGTGAGAAGAGCCATTACCAAAAGCTTATATATTGCATGACTCCGTTTATATCGCCTTATTTTTTTACATAGCAAAATTATAGAAATGGAGAACAAATTAATTTTTAGTAAGAGTAAGCAGGACAAGGAGGAAGAAAATGGGTGGTAACCAAAAGGGTAGTAGGAGAGGTCCTTGTGGTGCTGAAATGTTCTGTGTCTCCGCTGAATCAACATTATCATCCAGGTGTAATTTTTCATGGTGCTCATGTTGGGGGAAATTGTATTTAAGAGTACAAGAGTAACTCTGTGTAATTTTTAGCAGCCACCTGCAAACCTATGATTTCAGAATTTAAAAAGTTCAATTAAAAAACGTTATTGGGTGGGTGTAGTTGAAACAGAATTGGCTGTGAGTTGCCAATAGTGGAAGCCCAGTGAAGTCTACAGGGAAGTTGGGCCATTTTGCCAACTTCTGTTTTGTTTAGAATTTCCTGTAATTAGAAAGTTAAAATGTGAAAGAGATCCTTAGCGTTGGATATACCTCATTATTATCCGTTTTCCTACCCTGTTGCTCCACCTTACAGAAGTGCAGCCAGCAGAACAGCAGCAGGATCCCATGACCCCAGGATAGGGTGCAGGCCCTGGAGAGGACTGGAAGGGCAGCAGCAGCAGATCTGCATTGTCTATGTGTTAGGAGGTCAGAGAGACTTGAAGGGAGAGTGGGTTAACTGGGAGTTAAAGGCAGGTGGAGGGGGTGTTTGGGATGGTGGTGTAGCAGGTGCAGAGCCCTGTGGCAGGCACAGCCCAGGACACATTGGACCAAGGATCTGCAGGGGAGTGGTGGAAGGACCTAAGCCCAAGAAAGTGGGGCAGACCAGCAGCTGCCCCACAGAAGGCAGTAAGTGGTGTGATGGCCATAAAATGGGACTCCAGGAGGGAGGTAGCTGTGGTGATTTGCCTTTCACATATCCCTGTGTCTGCTGCATGCAGAGTAGTGGTTCTGGTGTGCATTTAGTAGCATAGTGTAGAAAAGATGGGAACTAGTCCAAGTTTTGGGTGTTCAGTTGGTGCAGCTCTCTCTGCCTTCCTAGAATGGATTTAGGCTTGATGACTGATTTTGTTACTAATATCATATTGTCTAAATTATGTTCTGGCTTCTTATTTGTTTGCATGCAGTTACCATCAACATAAAATTCCCTTCTACATAAAAAACTTAATACAAGCTGAGATATGTGAGCTCTTTTCCTCGGCAATGAGCAAGAACAGGTATCAGAATGAAACAGAGCTAAATACTAGTTGAAGGTGATGAGGACACATTTTATTCAGTGATATTGCAGGCAAATTTGCTGAGGTCAGTTCCAAATGCAGTAAAGGCATCTGGGGGTTTATAGCCAGTGAACAGAATGTCAGGGTCAGGTTGGGTTGGATGGAAAATTGCATCCACTTTGAGGCACAAAGAGTAGGGGGCTTCTTGCTGAACTAGCCTAACAGGATTCCTGCCAAAGGAAGACCGAGGGTTTAGACATGAAAGGTGAAGAGTGAGGACCTTAATTAGATATCAAGGGTAATCAGATATCAAACGTGGGGCAGGACTAACACAATTCTTCCTAGAACAGAGCTCACTAAAATGGTCATGCAAGTCCAAGGCTGAGGCCTCATGAAGAGGGCCAAAGGTTGGTCAAGGAGAGCCTATTGCAGGACGGTCCACTGACCAGTCTAACATCCAGGACAACTCTGAATATAGCCCTCACCTGCATCCAGGTTTTACATACTCCTCTGTGTCTCTCAGGGTACCTTGGGTACACAGTTTAGCCATAAGGCTCCATTGTCATGTGTCCTGGGAGCCAGCCTGGTCCTGTGCCCTGCCACAGGCATACCCCACCCAAACTTCCCGAAATAGCAACCCCAAAATAAACAATCCAACTAAGTAAACAGAAAACAAACCAAAGTGTCCTCTAGGCTTATTATTAGCCAAATGAATTAAAGAAGCCTTTATTTAATAATAAAGGAGGGCATGGAGGGCATGGAGACAGTGCCCGAGCCAGGGCCTGCTGAGCCTGAGAGCCAGCTTTAGAGTGTGAGAGATTTTGTGAGCCAGCTGACATCACCTGGGGGACTTCAGATCAGCCGGTGTGGATGTATTTTTTTTTTTACCACAGTATTTGGCAAGTGCTCCAAATCAACTCTCCCTTTGCCTCAAGCTCCTCTGTCATCCAGAAAAGAAGAAACCATACCACCTTTTTTCTATAGGGTCATAAACTAACTGGTTGTGAAGAACAGTTGTAAAGTTGCTAAACAGACCTTTCCCCTTTGGCATCTGAACATTTTGACAGCTTGTCGGCATCAGAATTTGAGTCCCATCTCCAGGTCTGCAGGCTCTGTCATCTCACCGTGCCACTGTTAGAAACCGCCAGGCATCACAGTGCCTGCTAGCTGTCAGGGAGGCCAGGGTGGTCCAGGCAAGGCAAGGGGGTGTTCATTGGTTCCTGTCCTAATGGTTATCTCTCCCTGGCCAAATGCCAGATACACACACACCGTGGCTTTGACACTACTACTACTACTACTACACTATTACTACTACTACTACTACTACTACTACTACTACACTACTACTACTACTACTACTACTACTACTACTACTACACTACTACACTACTACTACTTCTTCTTCTTCCTTTCTTCTTCTTCTCTTTCTTTCTTTCTTCTTCTTCTCCTTCTCCTTCTCCTTCTTCTTCTTCTTCTTCTTTTAAGAGAAAGGGACAGTGAAAGAGAGGAAGAAACAATTTTTTATTTCGTTTTTCATGTGGCTTGCTCCAAGACCTTGTTGGGTGCGTGGTGCTGGGGTTTGAACTCACATACTTGTGCATGCCAGGCAAGCACTGTAACCGCCAAGCCACTGCTCCAGCCCACTCTGACACTTCTTAACAGAGTAATCTCAGGCAGGTCTCAGGCCCTCTCTGAGCCTTGGTATCATCTCCTGTACAACACATCGAATAATCCCTACCATGCCTGGTTCCTGCGAAGGGCTGACAAGAACATGCAGCTCAGGGACATGCTCAGACCTGATGAACTTTCAGGAAACAGTGCTCATAAAAATATAACATAAAGCAAATGGAAAGATGTCCTAAGCTGTGGAAAACCAGTAACGGCCTTTGCGTAGGCAGTAGCATACAGCACGTTTAAGTATATGTTCTGCTGCTGTAACAGAATACTACAGACTGGGTAATAGATAATAAACAGAAATTTATTTGGTCATAGTTTTAGAATCTGGGAAGTCCAAGATCAAGGAACCACTTCTGGTGAGGGACTCCTTGCTAGATCGTGTTTTGGCAGAAGGCATCAAATGGAGGGAGGGAGGAAGGGGGAGAGAGAGAGAAGAGATGGAAGACTTTTATAAGGAATCCACTCCTGAGATAACAGCACTAATCCATTCATGTGAGCAGAGACCTCATGACCCAATCACTCTTAGAGACCCCACTCCTCCACACTGTTATGACAGAATTGTTTCCAACACACACACATTGGGATACATTCAGACCACGGGAGAGAGCATGAGTCAGGGGAACAGAGAAGCTCCCAGAGTTGCTTCCTTGGTGGGTGAGAACCAGAGAGACCTACTCTTCCCAGACACAGGCTCCTTGTACTCTGGCTGATGCTTCAAGTGCTTGTCTTTAAATGACAGCACCCACTCCAGGAAAGCAATGGGTATTGAAGTACTGACTCACACAATTAATGCTTCAATATGAATTCAGTTGCTGCTCAATTCTCCCTGGAGCGTGTTGACATTTAAAAGAAGTTGTGTTGGGGCTGGAGCGGTGGCTCAGCACTTAGAGTGCTTGCTTGGTATGCATGATTACGCTGATTCCAACCCCAGCACCACGTACACATCAAAAGAGCAACGAAAGCCACGTGAAAAACTAAATGAAGTTGATTCTGTCTTTCTCTCTCTCACTGTCACTCTCTCTTAAAGAAAAATGTAAAGTTGTGTTAATGCAAAGGGTAGTGGACAGGTCCTGTAAATGGCTGTGGAACTGGTGTCTGACTGTGTCCAGGGTCCTGTGAGGGTCCTTTCCTGTCTGATGTGACACTTTGAGTTTGCTGTGGGTGGGGACCCACCAGGTCTTCCACCTGGGACCCTCAAGCATGAGCCTTCAGGATAACTGCCTGTTAAACACATTACCAGCACAGCCACAGTGTACCCAGAAAGTGTGCTGGGGGACAGTGTCCCTAATTCCTTGAAATTCTAGGTATGAGCCCCAAAAGAAGATGCTTTGCTTTCTTCCTTCTTTCCTCCCTCCCTCCCTCCCCTCCTTCCTCTCTCTCTCCTCCTCCCCCTTCCTTCCTCTGTCTCTCCTTCCCCTCCTTCCTCTCTCCTTTCCCCTTCTTCCTCTCTCCCTCTCTCCTTCCCTCTTTCCTCTCTTTCTACTTTTCCTGCCATCCTCTCTCTCCATTCTCCTCCTTCCTCTTTCCCTCTCTCCTTCCCCCTCCTTCCTCTCTCCCTCTCTCTCTCCTTCCCCCTTCTTCCTCTCTCTCTCCCCCTCCCCCTCCTTCCTCCTTCTCTCTTCTTCCCTCCCTCCTTCCTTTCTTCTTTCCTCCTTTCTGAGACAGTGAACCCAGGGGTGCTTAACCACTGAGCCACATCCCCAGCCCTTTCTTATTTTTAATTTTGAGGGTCTTGCTAAGTTGCTGAGATTGGCTTTGAACTTGCGATCCTTCTGTTTCAACCTTCCAAGCCACTGGGATTACAGGTGTGCACCACCATGCCCAGCAAGAAAATGCTTTCCTTGAAAATGAGAACCTTTATAAAAATTTGAGTAAGGGGCTTATTTAATCTGTCTTCATATGTAGGTAAAATGGAAGAAATTAAAAACTTTAAGATGTAAATTATTCTGTCATTTCTTGTCTGATATTTATTATATTTTAAAGTAAATGAAAAAAAGATGAAATGGTTCTTGAAAAACACCTTATGTTTCTGATATATCTCATCTTCCAAACTATTCCGAAATAGTTGGTTCTATTTTTTTACTTGAGAAAACATTCACATAAAATTAGCCACTTTAAAGTGAATAATTCATTGCGATTCAGTGCATTCACGATGTTGTACAACCATTGGTCCTGCATAATGCCGGAACATTCTTGTCACATAAGTTTTACAAGTGGTATTTGGAGAGCTTTTGAGGACTTTTGGCTTCCATGAAAATGATTAACAGTTAATGTTCATCTACTTCAAAAGAATACGTTTTATATTTCGCCATTTTTATTTTGTGTTTTCTTGTTCTGGAGAGTGAGGTTGGGTCATTTGGGGGGCCTGGCTTCTAATCATATCATCTCTTTTCTACTGTGGATTGGAGCCTTCCTTTGTGAAGGCTGGAGGAGATGCTTCAGTTTGTCTGTATGTTCATAGGTGACAGGAAAGGATAACTTGGAAGGATTTCACTATTGGCTCAAGAAAGGGGACATGGTTTGGGATAGTGCTGTTTGGACCCCTTGGATTTGGTAGATGTCAAAGGGCAAAAATGGACAATATTTGCCAGAAAGAGGCAGAAAAAAAGGATCCAAGAATATCTTGAGAGAGACAGAGCAACACAGAGAGACACCAGGACAGACAGAGACACAGAGAGTGAAGTGGAAGGAGAGAAGACAGAGGAAGACAGGATTTCTTGGCAATTCTTTACTTTGGTTTAGAGAAACAAAGATGCCATCTTTTTTTTCCGGGGGTGGGGGGTGGGGAGAGAAAGCGAGAGAGGGAGAGAGAGATTCAATTTTATTTATTTATTCTTTCATCTGGTTTTTGTTTTCCAACACTCAGTTGTGTGTATGTGGTGCTAGGGTTCAAACCCGAATCCTCGTACATGCCACGCAAGTGCGCTACTGCTGAGCCATCGCTCCAGTCCCAAATTTTCCATTCTTTAAAGATTGACAAAGTTATGAAATGCTTTTATTAGTCTTTCCCTTTCCTTCCTGTACCCGACTCTCTTTCCTTTTGAATTTACATGAACTTTTAATAAGCAGGTTTATAATGGGGATAATGCATGTACTAAACATAGACATTTATGGAGGCCCTTGATTGCTTTGAATGCATGTGTTTATTTATTTACACATGTTATGTAAGTGTGTATAGGAATAAACATGTCTGATTACATGCCTGTGATACATAGCCTGCATTCTGATTTGTGCTAAAGCATGCATCCTGGTGAACAGTGACCCCAAGTAACTGGTGTGTGAATTAGCAAATATCACACCACTCCCCATCCCAGAAAAAGAACAAGAAAAAAGAAAAGTGGACGACTTCTAAATACATTTTAAAGTAAGCATCAGGGACAGGCTTGTGGAGGTCAGAGTAACGTGATGGCCTGTGAATGTGCTTTTAGGAATCTGTTGAGATGAGAACATAATCTGCTTGTGTGGAAAGAAGCTCAAAATACACAAGGTGTTGGTGTCCTTTGCTGACAGCCATCGGCAGAGCAGACCAGTTTGGGAGCTCCCCATATGAGCTGGAGGACTTTTTACCACTGAGCTACATCCCCAGCCTACCACCCTCCACCCTTACCCCCCTTTTTTTTTAAAGACAGGGTCTCACTAAGTTACTGAAGCTAGCTTTGGACTTGAAATCCACCTGTCTCAGCCTCCCTATCCACTGGAATTACAGGCATGCACTACTGCCCCCAGCCCAAATGTGTTCTTATTTGCTTGCTTTTGGCTTAGAGGCATCTTTGTTTTCCTGGTTTTATTTATCAACTCATTTCATTAACCCCTCCCAATGGACTGTTCTAGAACATCAGCCTGTAAAGTTATAACATGCTGCAGACAGAATTTTTTATCTTATTATTTTTTCCAGTCCCTCAGAATGACCCTGAAACTTGGCGACAGATGGCCCTGCATCTGTGACCTTGCGTTGGTTGCATATCCTCATAAAACATCTTTTAAACTTAAGCAAAATAAAAATATGTGTACTATGCATTGTATTGGGGGAACACTCTTAGAAGTGAGAGTATATTTCAGCTTCCATATATAATAGTGCATCAGAAATATATCTTGGGAATTAGTTTTCTAATCCAAAATGCAGTCCCTCATTGAAGTATTTCCAGAGAGCCATTGTCTGTCACTACCATGTTCTGCCCCTGTACTGGCAAAGTGTGTTGATCCTGAGCCAAGGCTGGGATGTACAGAGGCCAGGCCCCTTGTGAGGTAACCTGTGGAGCCCCAAATCCATTCCATACCCAGCAGCCACCAGGGCCTGTGCCCGTCTTCTCCTGGCTCTGAACTGTGCAGAGCAGTGCTCCAGGAAGGAGAACTCCTAGAACAGGGGTGGCGTGGAAGCAAGCGGGTGCGCCACTGGCCCTGGCATAGGACCTCTGAGAGGGTGTCTCCTCATCAGAAACACCTCCCCATGCCTCCTGCATGCCTTGCTTTCCCCACAGGCCCTATCCTCACATCCACCTCTCCCAGCCCTGTCCCCTGTGCTGGTGGCAGCCAGCTGCCAGTCAAATGCCCTGGAGTTTTCTCATTGTCCTCTTGAAATGTCCCATTGGGCTGGACACACTTGGAGGGTGGGTGGTTGTGAGATGTGAGGGTGGGGTGTGAGGCTGGAGTTACTGAGAGACCCGAAGATTTTGACATTTCATTTTGCTCCTTGCCATTTGTAACTGGGCAGGAACTGCTAGGTTAGAGCCCACAGGGTGTTAATAGCAGTGCCTGGTGATCCCAGTTTCCTACTCTAAAGAGGGAGACATTGACCTGCCCATCCTGATTAGGTAAAGAAACATCACATCTTTTTACAATCATGTCTTTTTTTTTTTTAACAACTTTATTTAGTTTTTCACATGGCCTTCGTTGCTCTAACACTTAGTTGTGTACATGATGCTGGGGTTTGAACCCAGGTCCTCATGCTTGCCAAACAAGTCCTGAAACCCCTGAGCCACCGCTCCAGCCCCACAATCCTGTCTTTTAAGTCCGTGGAGTCATCCTTCTGTATCTGTGGGGGATAGGTTTCCAGGATCCTCTGTGGATCTATATCTGTACATGTTCTGGTCCCTTATAATAAAAGGATGTGTTTACATAGAACCTATACACACTCTCCCACATCCTTTGATTTTTAGTCAGTCCTGGAAATTGAAGCCAGGGGTACTCTACTATTAAGCTGGCTTCCCCAGCTCTTTCTTATTTTTAAGACAAGGCCTCACTGAGTTGCCTTTACTGGCCTTGAACTTGTGATCCTTCTGCCTCTGCCTCCTAAGTGACTGGGATTATACATGTATGCCAGGTCCCTACCAAATGCTTTAAGTCATCTCTGGTTGTATAATATCTAATACAACATAAGGACTATGCAGATGTTTATACTATAATGCTTAGGGAATAATGACAAGAAAAAAGTCTGTATATGTTTATTACAGATTCAGTTAAAAATTTATTTTTATCCATAGTTGTTTGAGTATATGGATGTAGAACCTGAGGATTTGGAGGAACCAGGTACATATATATATATACATATATACATATTCTATAGCACATGGGTGGGTCATGTGTGCACGTACTCAAGATTGTACCAAGATTTAGGCATTCATCACTTTATGAACAGTTCTTATGAGCCATGCATGTATATATATATATGTGTGTGTGTGTGTGTGTGTGTGTGTGCATATGTAAGTAAGAGGGCAAATGAGTAATTTTACAAAAATCCAAAGGCAGACAAATGCAAATGAGAATTCCTTAAAAACATTTTCCTGCAGAATCGTGATTATGTCCCAGCATCTAGCACCAAAGAGGTGCTGAATAAAAGTTTTATTTTCTAAAGCGTGAATGGAATAAGGGAGATGGCCTTTCCATTCCAGGGAGTCAAGCACATCAGCCCTTCAAAGGGCCTGAGCCTGGTGTTTGGAGGAAGGACTCAGATAGTTGGGTGGCCTTGGACCAGCACCCTTGCTTGGGAGGCGAGGGTTGGCTTTGCCCAGCTGTGGGGCTGCTGTCCTTCCTGGGAAGGCTGATTTGTACCTCTGCTGGATCTGAAAATTGCACTACCTTTCCGTGGGTGTCCTGGCTGGTGCAGAGCAGAGGTTGTGAAACCTGGCCTCTTGGGCCGGGTAACAGTTTCTGGAGCTGCCACCTAGAGCTCAACCTTGAAATCACACTAGTACCTGTTGCTGCAGCCAAGGCGAGAGATAAGGAGGGTAGGGATATACCGATCCCCAAGAGGTACTTGAATGTCTGCAGAAGGCTGCTTGCCCAGGTCATGGCTTTGACATAGGCACAGCCTGTGGCTTCTACAGAAGGAACAGGACCTGCCCTTGGGATTGCCATCTGTAGCACAGCCATGCTTTCTGGTCCTGGCTGCACCATGGCCTTACCACCTGAACTGCCTTCCTCTGTGATGGAGTGAGGGGTCACGGAAAAGGCTGGTCCTTCCTTCTCCGCTGATCCTGCTCCATCTGTGGTCAGGCATTTCCTACAGCCTTCTTTGCAGGAGCGCTGCCCTGCTGACACATAAACAACTGGGAGGAAGTGCCTGCTCAGACCTGGGAGGAAGTGCCTACTCAGACCTGTGGGAGGAGGGTCCTGGGCCCTTCCTGGCCCATACCATAGACGCGTGGCCCAAAGTCCTGGGGAAGCCAAGTGTCTCCTGGTGAGAGAGGTTTACCAGCTTACATCCACCAGGTTGGGCCCATTCAGTAGGCTGCTCTGGAAGCCTGTGTGTGTGTGTGTGTGTGTGTGTGTGTGTCTGTGTGTGTCCATCTGTGTGTTAAGCTCCATGACACTGGCCTGAAGGCAGTGCCAGCTGATACACAGGAAAGGAGGTATCCCAGGAGGGATGCAGGACCTCCTCTCCCAGGAAAAGTATTCTAGAAGAACTGAAATCTGCACTAGCATTTGAAGAGTGAATAGGTCTTTGCAAGACCCACCCAATAGGAGAAGCCACTCTGTGCTAGCCTTTTGATGCAACTCTGCATAATGTGCCATCTTTCCAAGGCCCCTGTGTTTGGCTCTGTGGTCTATGTTGTAGTCAGATTTCAGGCCTTGTGGAATAGAGCACTCTCACTTGACTCACAGAAAGTGTCCCAAACCCTGTTAAAAAAAAAAAAAAACAAAACAGTGGGATCATTTGTAATGGGCTTTAAAGAATGTATAGGAGGTCATCATTTGGAATGGGAGGTTAGCCTTTCAGATAGAGGAAAGCACGTGAGCAAAGAAGGAGAAAGAAAGGGCTAGAGGGTATAGATATTGCCAATTACCTATTGGTGGAATAAGGCTACCAGCCAGGTGAAGTGGGCTGGGGTGAAATCAGGCCTACTATTGTAGAAGCCCACTGTGGCCAAGAAGGAAGCCTGCAGGGTCTGAGCAGGTGATGTCAAGGTGGGACATACAGTTGGAAAGTCCACTGGGCTTTCTTGGCTAGGGATGAGATGAAGGGCCTGGTGAGGGACAGATAGCCCCATCTGGGGAGTGGGATCAGCGTTCAGCTTGCTGCCTGAGACTCCTTGGGCTTCCTTGTCCTCTTGGCTCCCTGGCTGCTGTGGGGTCAGGCGCTGACACAGGAGGGGAAGGTATCTGGGTGTGGCTGGCGGGTCCTGCTGCTTGTCCCTTGTGTGACAGCAGGAACTGGCCCTGAAGTTATGCTGTGGTGGGTTTCAGCAGGGAGATTGCCAGAGCTTAAGGTGGGGAGGAGGAAAAAGAGGGAAAAGAAATGGAAAGGAAGCAAACTGTAGCGGTGGAGCAAGGCGGGGCCACGTCTGGAGGCACTGACTGGGCGGGCAGGCCGCCCGCAACAGCCCGCGGCAGCCCAACAATCCCGGGATTCTTTCTTCGGACCAGCTCTCCCAGCTCTCCCGCCGCCCTCTGAATGGGCCTCTTTGGAGGTGGCCGCCCCGCCTCCCTCCCCGACTCCCCCGGGACAGGCCGGAACACTGAGCCCTGCCTGGGTGGGTGGGGGACGCTGCTGGGGCCCAGAGTCGGGAAGGCACTCACCACATAGGGCCGCTGGGGACAGATTCTGCAGAGTGCCTTCAATAAAGCCCGTGTCTTCAGGCCCTTCCATGGACTGACCCGGCCCCCAGGTGCCCAGGTAAGCTGGACAGTGGGACTTGTGGGTGTCTCCTTTCTGTTCAGCCCCTGCGCTTCTGTCCTTTCAAGCACTCTTGCACCTCTGGCCACCTCCAGTTGCTGAAACCTGACCTGGGTTACGGGGGAGGGGATGGGGAAAGGATAAGGTAGGTGCAGCGACCAAGGGGCCAGGAAGCCTGGACAGGACTTAGAAAGAGAACTGTCTGTTCCTGGAGTTCCCTTAACACTTGGTGACAGTTCTCAAGTCCCCAAGGCTTTGGGACAAAATGCCCCAGCCCTGGAGCCTGGAGGGTTTCTCCTTCCAGGGGAAAGTGTGCTTTGTTTTTGCTGAGATTCACTGCAGGGAACAAAAGCCTGGTTTACAGATGTGCAGCTTTTCCGGAGTGGGACTGCTTCCCAGCATAGCACATTCTTCTGCGGAAGCAGATAAGTGAGCCTGCCTCATTCCAGGGCTGTCACTGTCCACCCTTCAGCACCCCGGAGGGATGGGATCCGGGGATGCCCCAGGCGGGCACCTTCAGAGGCTCAGGATGCTGTGCCTGGGAGATCAGAGATCAGAACACAGCTTCTTCAGAGAAGCAGTTATTCCTACTAGAGTCTGAAAGCAAGCATTAGAAACAGACACTGGGGTTTAAAATCAGATTTACTGTTGTCTCTATTATGTTGGAGCAATCAAAACCAATATTTCTAAATAAGCCCATGCCTTTGAAACAAAACATGCATTTGTTGAAATAAATGGTTCAGATGATAACAGAGCCTCAGGGCTGAAGGTGTTCTGTTTTCTTTACTGTCCTCTTTCCTACAGGAACTGAGGTCCAAAGGTCTCAGGGCTCTCTGAGTGGCAAGGATAGGGTGGGTGGGACCTATGTGGCCTCCTGGGCATCTGTTCCATCCTGCGTGGCTGGCTTGTGGATTTAGCTGGTCCTGTGGGCTGACACATCGCTATGTGTGTATTTCAGCCTGTGTGTATATTTCAGCTAGCAGGATGGGAAAGATTGAGAGGAAAGAAAGAGAGAAAAACGAAAAAAGAAAAAAAAAAAAGCCCCAGAACTCTGCCTTGTGAGCAAAGCTCAGCAGTAGGTCTGAGACAAGCCCTGACAGGTCAGGGTCCACCCCATTCTTCCCAGCTGGAAGTCTTTGTGTTGTCCCTTCCAAGGGTGAGAAACTCCTGGGATCAAGTAGAAGAGGATGTGTGTCTTTTCAAAGGCTTCCTGCCCTTTTAATGCAATTATGTACAATCGTAATTTTGTATGGGTTCTGTAGTACACTGATACATTAAAAAGTGTCTGGTTAGGACAGATACTTTTCTAAGCCTCCAGATAAAATGGAAAGAATCTTGGTCCATGAGTGTCCACAGAGAGGTTATGTTCTTTCTTCAATTGCCTGCAATTACACTGGCTGCTGGGGATCGTGGGAGCCCTGCTCTGTGTTAGGTTGGAGCATTCTAAGTGGGAGCCACAGCAACAGGGCTGTAAATCCTACACACTCAGGGCAAACCTGTGCAGCAGGTTCCTTGTCCTAAGGTGAGTATTTTATTGCATTTCAGGGAAAAGAAATAATTCCTCTGGTGGGGAGTGAATTTTATTAAATTAAGGCTGCTGAATTTGAGACCTCGCTGATGGGAGGCTGGGATGTCTTCTTGGCTTCTTTGATCAGCTTTCTCAACCTCACCTTTCAGAATCTCTATTTCCTCGTCTAGGAGATGGGAGCAAGAACTTGCTTGCGAGCCCTCTTTAAGAGAGTTAAATGAGATAGTGTCTGCAAGTGGCCTGGCGGAGCGCCTGGCGTGAAGTAGGCATTCAGTGAAGGGCAGCTGTTGTTCTCGTTGCTGTTATTCTCTTTATGAGGAGCATTCACATGTGTGATGTAGCCAGGATTTCTCAACAGTTCTAAAAAATGTGTTATTTAAAAGCTGTCAGCATTCAGATGTGTGCCGTAGCTACTACAGCATTGTCCTAAAACAAACCTGTGGCGTTTGGGATCAGTAATCATTCTTGGTTCTAGGTAAACCACTGACAGGGTGAGGACAATTTTTTGACTGTTTCTCCTTAATTTCCCCTCCCTGTATTTAAAATAATTGATATAATAAACATCCAAAGGCATAAAGCTGCCTAGCTGATTTGGGATCCAGGCAGGGGTGCTAAGTGCTCAGTGATACGGGGAAGCTGGTCCTACAGCTGTCAGATGGCAGGTTGGAGCCAGCTCTGTATCCCCTGGTCGGATGAGAACACCACACCCACTCCACTTGCTTTTCATCAGGTCCTCTGAGACTAACTTGTGACTTAAAGGTGCCTGAAACATGATTGAAGGTGAGAGCTGGGGGACCATAGAGTTGCTGTTACAGACCACACCCTCTCTGTGTCCTTCTCTCCTGCCCCATGACCCGCTGTGCCTTTGTCAGGATATAACTTAGGAAATCAGGAAACTAGTTCAGTTCAGCTCTGCCATTGAGGAGCAGCATGACTTGTGGCCTTGAGCATTGACCTGGGTGGGATATTTGATTCTTGATTAGCTTTGGATATAGTGGGCAGATGGCTGAATGGGGAAAAAATTGGATAACCAATCAAACAGATAAACAAAACTTAAAACAGTATTTTATAAACTTGGGGTAGAAGAAGAGAACGAGTGCCTAGCTGGCCTGGGTCATCAAATTCATTGGGTGACTGGGTGCAGATGGCAAAGCTTCTGGAATGTTATGTCTCTTCATCACAGCAGTGAAGAAAGTAAGAGAAAGAAGAGTCTCCACTGGAGACAAGCTGGTTATGAGAAATGCAGGTCTTGGATCTGCTCCTGTGTAGCACTGGTGGGACCAGAACAAAGTCACCCAGGCTGCCACCCCACTGCACCTCAGAGTAGACACTTGGAGGAGGATGCACTATTTTCCCACTGCCTCTTCAGCTCTGCTGCTTGGTCAACTCCTTCTCTTTACCAAGGTCTCAGTGGCCTTTGTAGCTTATGGTACACTTGAGCTGAAGGAAATAAGTCAGGAATATCCTGGTGGCACTTTTAGGAAAACTAGAGTAATAAAGTTACTCAGAGATTATTTAAACATTATTTTTTCTTAACAGAAAATTTTCAGAGCTTATTCATAAGACACATTTAAAATTTTATAAATAAATGGAGAGAAAGATTTATGTTTCAAAGGTACTGATACGCTTAATTTTATCTACACATTTAATTCCAATAAAACATCAGCAGATGTGTGGGTATGAATGAAACTTGACAAATTGATTCAAAATTTATATGGTAAAGATTCTGAGTAGCCAAGATAACAACTGCTAGATGCCAAAAGCTAGAGAATTCAGAAAGTGTGGCCTGGTGCAAAACAGATGAGTTGACCAATGTGTTACTCAGCTTTAGAGCCCTTTAAGAAATACCTGAGATAAAAAAAAAAAAAAACAACTTACAAAAGGTTCTTTTGGCTCACAGTTCCCAGTTCACAACTGATTGGCCCCATTACTTTTGGTCCTATGGTGAGGAAGCACATCATAGCAGGAACACGTGACAGAGTGATAGTGCTCACTTTGTGGTAGGAAAGCAAGAGAAACACAAAGAGGAAGGAGCTGGAATCCCACAACTCCTTCAAGGGCATACCCCAGATAACCTAAAGGCCTCCTACCAGGCCCTACCCCTAAAGGTTCCACCGCCTCTCAGTGGCTTCACAGAGAAGACAAAGCCTGCTACACATGGACATTTGGAGAACACAGAATCCATACTATAGCAACTGATAAACAGATGAAAATGTAGAAGAAATCTGCATGTAATGTGAATTTCGGTGATGATTCATAGAGGAAAGAAGGATCACTCCATCAATAGAACTGGAAAGTTCCCCTCCAGAAAAAAGTAAAATGGATTCTCTTTATACTACACATAAACATGGATTCCAGATGGATCAAGGACTTAAATGTCAAGTATAGTTCTTTGTGGGAAATGTGAACACACATGCTTTTCTGTTTCGCAGTTCCTCTCCTATTTCTCTTTTCTTGCCTCACTGTGGTTTTCTGAAACATTGTGGGGGATTCTGTCTTAATTTATGGAGAGTGTTTTTGAATATATCCTTTCTTAGAAGTTTCTTATGTTATACATACATAACGTATCTGGTATCAACATTTTACCACTTAAAGTATAGAAATCTTATTTTAATCCCTCCCTTTAAAAAAAAAGAATGAGGGACAGTGAGAGAGAGAGAAAGAGAGAATCAATTTCATTTCGTTTTTCATGTGGCCTTTGTTGCTCCAACACTTCATTGTGTATGTGGCGCTGGGGTTCAAACTTGGGTCTTCGCGCATGCCCCGCAAGCGCTGTAACCGCTGAGCCACTTTTAAAATAGAATTCTTTTAAGATTTTTGTATATTTACATTAAGGACCACATGTGATGGTAATCTACTTTTTTTTTTTTTTTTTGCCTTAACCATCAAAAGAAACTTAGGAAACTCATGAAAAAAGGATAGATTATTGTACTTAAACTCATTT